>VYZQ01063855.1:37285-74051 GCA_013400655.1 Mystacornis crossleyi | reverse complement strand
AGGCTTTGAAAGCAATTTCCCTTGCAAAATATGGGATAGCACTTTTTAATGATTTTTGCTAGAACCTAGCAGAATTCTGAAGAAAAAAACCCCCAAAATTTAAAATCAATTAAGTCTACAGATTCATCAGATTGTGAAGTCCGTTCTTGGACTTGCTAGCTGAGATTCCTCAATAAGCAGTTTATATTGAAAGTGAACAAATTTATACACTGAACATAAGGAGGCAGGTGTTCTCAAGAATCTTTTGCTTCTAGAAATACTCTCATGTTTTACCATGCAATTAAAATTATATCAGCCATATGAGATAGAGCTGAATTATCTTGTACAATATATAGATACATATATATATATTTATATGACGCTTCTGTGCATGTAAGACTTATGATGCCACCTGCACTTGAAAGTGAGGCACTTTGTTTCAGTAATAGTAACTTTCAGCATGATTGTGATCCTTCAAGCTTTCCAAGGGCAGGACATTAGCCCTCATCTCAGTGCAGAACTCCAAATGCTGAACAGATTCTATTGTTTGGATCTCCATGCTCAATTTGTCTTTTGTCCTCTGCTGAGAGTGGAGACAAAGGTGTTGATCATTTCTTACCCCTGTGGATGGATTTTGTTCTGGATGCAATAGTTTGAGGTGACAAATTTGACTACAGGGAGAAAACCAGACACTAAAGAGCTCTTCAGTGTAGTATAGGCAGACTGAACAAGAAACTGTATTTTCAAGTGGAAGTGAACAAATTCAACTTAGTTTCTAACTAAGAAACTATGTATATAACAAAACCCCACAGCTCTTCTCCAAGTTATACAAGCTCCTAGTATCTTCAGATAAAAACTGGATATTTTCAAGGAACTTAAACTCTAGTCAAGCAGAAGTTACTTGGTTTACTGGAGGTAACTGGGTAGGATTTAGTGGCTTCTGATGTCCCTGTAGTATGTTGGATTACACTGACCGATGACAAAAGATCAGAACTGATGATATTCAGTAGACCCCTCTAGCCAGAGCTCCATAAACATTTGCACATAGAGATACACTAGATATTAAAGACATTGGCTTCTCACAGCCTGTGTCAGATTTGATTCAGAGACTAGATATGAAAGGTATGTGTAATGAGATATAAAAGTGGCGGCAAGCAATTTACTCCATCTTGAATTCTGGTAGTTTAAGTGGGTCTCTCTCCAGTGGTGAAGTTTGATTTGCCAAGCATGGTACAGTTCCTGTCCTAGAGTGCTGGCCAAACCACCATAGGTGGCTAAAGAAATCCAGGACTGGGAAAATTAGTCAGCAGCAGACTGAGGCCACTGCTAAAAAGTAGAATGAAAACATACAGCAAGACCTAGCAGTATGAGTGGAGTGGAAAAGCGTCAAACACTGGTACTCCTGAGCTATTGTCTCAATTTTCTCAGACGCTCAGGTCAAGCATTCACAGAAAAGGATTCAGAGGATGAGGATGAACGGTCAGAGATGCCTTCTCATCACTTGCCTTTTCCTTGACAGTGGCAGCTACAACCTTTACAGCTCCCTAGTAAAAAGGGGGCACAGTGCACATGCTGTTTATGGTAGCTCTCTCCTGGAAGACCATGTTTTATAAGCTCCAGTTGTTTGAATCCAAGTTATCACATTCCCTACTCCTCTGTGCCGGTGGCCAGCACTTCCCAGAGACACAGCCTCACTAACAGAGTGGCCCAGCTCCTCTGTCCTGGCAGAGGACTATGCTGTGCTTTGCCTCCCTCTTTGGCTTACACCCCCTGCTCTCCTGCTGGGTCTTGCTCATACACATGCACAAACTCTCCACGTGTATGACAGTATGGATACATATGGTAAGTCATATGCATTCCAGTAATATGCATTCCTTTGAGTATTCTTGGACTACATAAATATTCTGTACATGGAAATACATAGCTATCACTAATATTCCCTTGCACCCCTCTCCATTCCACTTAAGAACTCAAACTTCAAGCCACTAAGAAAATCTAAGCAAAGGATAAGGAATGAAGCAATTTTATTTAAAAGATACACTACTTTCACTGTACTGGAGTGAGCCATAAAAATCTTAAAGTCAGATTATTAGAAAATATTCAACAAGCCAAGTATTTAGAAGCTTCTTCTCAGCCTGGTTGCATAAGATCTCAATAATTCCTAGCTCATACTTAAATAAGTGCTAGTAAAACTTGACAGTACTATGATGAAAAATCATACACAAAATACTACAAGCGACAGTCCTGCTTATATCAATCAGTAATGGGGTGAACCCTCTTCTCTATTTTGAAGAATTAAACAAAATAATTTAATGAGTATTGATCAACTGCAGTTATTGACAGAAAGATGTTATAAAACTATCTGATGAAAAGGAAATTTTGCTTGGTAAAAACAAAACTGTTGATGCAATAAGACCTAGGAAGTATTTGATGTGCTTTTTGAAGATTTGAATTGGGGATCTAGAACATTATAAAAAACCTGTTTTACATATTACATAAGTTAACCATCACCTCATGACTCTTGAAGTCTAATTACAAGTGGGAAATTATCACAGAGTAGGATCTCATTAGAATTTTTTCCAAGCCTGCCATATTTTTATTAATAACCCATAGAAATCATCTAATCATATCACTTCTGATGAAGTTTTCATATAAAAGAAAGACTTAAAAGTGATAAATAAGGATAAAAGCAGATCACTAGTATAAAAGGATCTGTACTGCATAGAGAGCTAGAACAAACACATGTTTAAATACAAATGATAAACGGCTCTTTATCGAAAAGAAAATATATGTCATATTAAAAAGAAAGAAATTCCAGATTGTAAGATTATCAGGCAGTATTTCCAATAAAAGAAGTAGAACTCATGGTAGACACCTGAATATGTAGTGTTTCTAGTAGCCATTGTGGCTTCTATGAGTAAAGATATGATTTAGTGAAATACAAAGGAAAACACTTGAGGGTTATAATGTCTTGATATTGGAGCATCTGCTGTTAGAGTCCAACATTGCTGTCCACACTTTAAGGAAGACATTCAAAAAAACTCTGAGAGACTTCAGAAAAGAGGTAGGAAACAAATAGAAAAGCTGCAAAGATGACTGCAAAGATTAAAAACGGTGGTAAAATTATGTTATTAACTTGATCACTAGATCAGTTCACACCTGAATAAGGAGTCTTGATCATCCATGCCATATTTCAACTCCCTTTCTTTGTATAGTTTAGGATAAATCTACTATTTACACTGATGTAATAACTTCTTTTTGTGGTGGTTTAGAAGATTTGATATTCTTGAGCTTCCCCACTACTGACTGTATAACTGCAATTTTATCCCTCTCAATATTCCTGTGAAAAAGATAGCAAAAGAGTAAGCCCAAAGTCTAGGTGCAGATAAAAAGTTGCAAAATGTCACCCTAACTAATAAAGCCATCTACACAATTAGGGCCTGGAATTTGCTGTATTTTATGCACATGTTGAGGAATGAACAATATAGCTATTTCCCCCTTGCCTTCAGAAGCACGTCTATACACAAGTCTGTCTCTGTGCAAACATCCTTGGTGTGAGAAAGGAAGGCTGGACAGCTGGGCAGGCTTTGTTTGCCTCTGCCACAAGGAAGTATGGAGGTAAGTGATGAGAAACAGAGGCAGGGAAAGGCCTTGTACAGCACTACCAACTTGGCTCAAGGCACTTGCTCAAATCTGAATCTGGGCATTGCTACCAAGCAGCAGAGGTAAGACTTGGAACTCATGAGAAAGAAGGTCAAAAGAGCAGATTTTCTCAAATCTGTGGTTATCTACATGGGGAAGAGCACTTTGAAGAATGCACAGTTGTTCAGTTTAGCAGAAAGATATGAAAAGACCCAACACCTGGAAAACAGAACTGAGAATAATTCAGACTAGACATAAGGCTTGCAGTTTTAACATTGTGGGTAATTAGGCATTGTGAATTAGCAAGTCAGGATTTTTCATCACAAGAAAATGTTAAGATCGGGTATTTCTCTAAAAGGTATATTCAGCTCAATCATAGCTGTAAGACTAGAAACAGGAATTAATTCAGGGATGTTCTTTGGCTTATGTGGAAAAGGAGGAGAATAGAATAGATAATCACAGTGTGGCATTTTGCCTTAAAATGTGCGTAATTGTGAGTTTGAACAGAGAAGAGAAAATGGAAAAGATTTGTGGAAAAGATAGTTCAGTTAAGTAGACGTAGTGAGAAATTCTAATCTGCCTACGCACTCCTCTCTCTTTGGTGCAGCCAAGACTCTAACCAGTATATTTGGGCAGACTTGCACCAGTACCAACCAGATTTATTCAGGAGCTGGAAGATTAGACCTCAGCTCAGCTTCCACTGTGGATCCACTGCACTTCCCTGAGTGACTGCACAAAGTTTCAACAATGAAAAAATTGCCTGTGCTCTCCAGGGCTGGCAATAAAACACAAAATAACTGAGAATGAAAACAGCTAGCTTAAGTAGATGGGACAGAACTAAACATCTGCTTAGACCTGTAAGTTACATGATGGCTCCACACTTCAAAGCAGTAACTTAACCCATGACTGACAAGTCTGTCTGCTTGATTCTCTGCTTGCACAAGCACTGAAATGCCAGTTCAGCTGATGACCTGAACCACCCATTCCTATTCCCTGTTGACCAAAATCTAAATTATATTTCCAGAAATGTCATATTCTTTGCGCCATTTCCCCCTTTTTCACAGTTCTTGCAAATCTCTCAGACACCTGGAACTCTTGACCAAGGACCAAATCCTTCATCTCCCACAATGGCAATAAACTATCAGAATTTAGGAATAGAAATAGGTTGCAGCTGCGACATATAATGCCACAGATAACACAGAATGGAAAAAGTCAGCTTTTACTGCTTCCCTAAGAAAAGAAAAATTAACCCTTGACTTGCAGTTCTATAGTCACCTCTTACTTGAAGCATTTTTGCTTCCAGTTATTTCCAGAAATAAAAACTCAGAACTAGACCCTGCTCATGCTTGCTGCCAGTTAAACTTTTAAGGGTACTTTTAGAACTTCTGAAAAAGAAGAGTTCATCTTCCTTGAACCTGTGCATTGCCTAACAATGCCCATAATAATTTCTCCTCATTTCATCAATTTCTACATTTATTATAGTTTTATCACATGTTAGAGATAGCTAACATTTTTTTGCATGGTCGCTAGACCCTCTCTAATGTCAGAATGAAGCTGGGTATATAAAGATTTCACAGATTAGGATCACTGCATGGCTAGTACAGTCCTATTTATTTCTAAGATATTGTAGCAGCTGAGATCAGATGAGGTATTTGGGCCAGTAGGTCAAGTTTCACTGGGAAAGAGGATGGTGCTGTGTGTGAGGGATGCTAAGCCCAAGCAAACCAGGCAGTACATCACACTGCAAAGTTTCCCAAACTTCTTTCATGGGAGACAGAGGTGGCCATCTTGGTGCCAGAAATCTTGGTTCTACCAGACCTGGCTTTTAAAAACGGAAATATTAAATTGTATTGCAGCTCCAAATGTGCATATAGACAAGCTGAAATAATAATTTTAATCAAGACACCCAAGCGTTATTAACATCCTTACTAAGCTTCAGATAATGTTCTGTTTGGAAAATACTCTGTATCAGCTACAGCTGTTCCCATGTGAAATGGCAAAAGATGGAAAAATATGCCACAACTCATGAGAAGTTTTCCCTGAATCACTGACTTCATCAGCAGTTCGGGGTAGGTGCTTTGCAGACCCTTCTCCAGCAAGTCCCTGTTTTTCCCAGCTCTGTCTTTTGGGGTCTCATGCCCACACACTGCACTTTTTTCAGCCACTGCCAACAATGGCTCCATTCTTCGAGACAGGAAGACCACTCACTGAAATGTCAACTGTCTGTACAGCATCCTCTGAGGCAACTCGATGAATGTCAGCCTTGTCTTGGGCTCTATTTCTCATATAATTTCTGCTTTATTTCATTTGTACCTTAGCTACACATACATAACTCTTCAAAACACAACATTCTAATTCCAGTTTTGGACCCTCTTTCTAGAGCCATGCAGTTGCTTCCTCATATAGACTTGCCCAGCTTGTGAGTCAATTTAAGCAAGGAAGCTTCCCAAGCTGTAGAGTCATGCAGAGGGCAGAGTCACAACTTAGTGCACTGTGAAAATGCAAATCTTCCTGGCACATCTATATTTTTTATGCACTCTCTGCTCAAATTTCTCCTGTACTCTACAATGTTATAAGGCCTTCACCAAAAGAGTAAAGCAGTCCCCAAGATTACAAGCTTGGGTTATGGCACAGAGAGGATGTCATCCGAGAAAAAGTACTGAGAAAAAAAAGAAAAGCCACAGCTTCCATGAGGAAAAAACAAGCAACCTTCAAACCTTGAAAAAAGTGCAAGAATATCACTGCCAGTTGCTGTCCCACTTATTCTGGGTGTCAAGGACAGAGCAGGTCTGGGTTCCTCACCCAGAAACGGGTAAGAAAACTGCAGACCAGTACAGGAGATGCAACTGCAGAGATGAATTGCTAAGACACAGCAGAGAGGAATAGGTGAAAACAAGCTAATTTGGGAGTCTAAAACCACAGATTTTCTCACTTTAACAAGCCTTTTTGTGCCAAAGCACCTAGACAGCAAATTTTATCCTGGAGAAATCTTTCCTCAGTTTCTCACTGTTTTTTTTTTCCTTCTTGCCCTTTTTCCCAATAAGAGACCTTATATAAATTCAATAGGATCTTGGTACATACTAGTGCATATTAAGGAAAGACCTGATTCAGTTCAAATTTTTCTTGTTTACAATTTCAGGCTGAATTCTGCCCTCCAGTCCTGACTCCAACGGGAGTAACACTTGTGTAATTGAATACAGAATGCAACCCTTAGGGTTTTGGTCTGACCAGTAACAGAACTTTATGTGTGTTTAATTCATTTTTAGGTTTAGGCATTTTTTCAAATTGGGGCATAAGTTCTGCTCTTGTGTTAGGAATGAAAATAATAAAAAAGGCAGAAACTTGTATTTGGGTTCAGTACAGTCATGCATCCATGCATACATCCATATATAACATGTAGGGAGAAAGAGAGGAAGGAATGTCTGGAAGATATTATTTTTAGAGGTATATAACCATTAGACATCCTTCATTACTGTTGAAAAAGTCTTCAAATCAATGCAGTAACAAAACATTCACTTGTTTATTGATGAGGACGCTCCTGCGCCCAGCTGTAACAGGGTCCTGTTGTGCGGGAGAGAGCCTGCAGCAAACTCCCTTGGCTGCACTGGGAGCAGGATCAGGCCTTGCTGGTTTGAAGGTCACTGCATAATACATTCATATTTACAGTACTGAGCACAGAATGGCCTTTTTGGTAGATTTTTACTTTCCTGTAGCTTTTGTATTGTGAAAATATGACAATATTTAGGATGGGATAAAATATACCTGAAGAAAGAAATTAATAATAAGGAAGGATATTATCAGTAAGGAACTTGGCCTACTTAAGTCTATGCATGGACCAGTAATAACCAACCTCCTCCTGGAATGTTGAATTAATTCCCAAACCGGCACACAAAGCTACAGTAAGCACTAAATTTTGCCAGGCCAAGAGAAAGTGATTACTGTACCAAACCTGAAAGCATAATTGAGGGAGAGAGATAAAAAGAGCAGAAATAATGTAAAAAGAGAACTCAAAGACAAATAATAATTTAAAACAAAAACCAAACTAACACTATTTTGATTTTTACTCTTAAAAACACATCAGAAGACTTGCACCAGTGCCAGTCTGGAGAGGCAAGGAACTAGGAAGTGTTTTGCAAATTATGGTATCAGTACAACAGACAAAATGTTAGGACATTTGCGCAGATGGGGATGAGAAGAAATTGCCACGGTGAGATGATATTTACCCAAGTTGTCTGAGAGCTCATATGTGAAATCGAACAGTAATGGTGCTTTGGTCTAAAGCAACCACAGAGGGAGAGAAACAAAATGTGATTAATGCAACATTGATTTTCACTAAAGTTCCATGGTGCTAGTTATTGCAGGTCTGGAAATTTATTTCTGCATCAGGTAAACAAGTAGAGACTGTAAGAAAACATCAGTATCATATGGGAAGATGGTCAAGATTACTTTTGTACAGCAGTCATGCCCCAAAATCTTTTATAGCTGTTAGACCACATCACTGTGTATATGGATAACACAGCCAGTTGATATAGTGTGACTGGATTTTCAATAGACTTTCAACAAAATCCCTCACCAAAGACTCTTAGAGAAACAAAAACTTGAAGATTAGTCATGGGCTAAATGGAAGGTATTCCTCAGGATTAGCAACTGGTGAAAAGAAGGGAAATGAAGGGAAACAGTAAATGGTCAGTTTTCACAGAGAAGGATGATTACTGAGAGAATCCTCTGGAGAGCTGTCTTGGGATTCTGCTGTTCAACTTATTCATAAATTATCTGGAAAATGTTAAGTAGCGAGTTATCACTTACAGTTTATGAGAATGATTCAGGATTCAATCTATGATGCAAAGTGTTAAAGAAAGGTCTTATGAATGACTCCACAATAAAAATAACAGATGGAATAAAGGGTAAAAACTTGGAGGTAAACAGCCTTAATATATACAGGAAGAGACATTGTCATCTCGGGAGATTTTAGATGACTGTGAGCCTATTGGCAGTGCCAGAACAATGCTATTGACAAAAAAAAAAAAAAGGCAACGAGGAAGTTAGGAGTTACCAGAAGAAGAATAAAAGATAGGAAATATCATTGTGCTTGTATATAAGTCTCTGGTACACGCATAACCAGAGCTCCATGTGCAGCTGGGGTGAACAGCATTGAGGAATACCAAACGGTTTTTGAGAGAGAAAGACTGAACATGCCTGCAAGAATCTCAGACGTGTCGTTTGTGCCACTGCTGGTAACTTCACAGCCTGCAAACTGAGCCTAGTGTAACACTACCCATCTTATACATACTTCCTGTAGAGATTCTGAGCAGCACAGCCAACATGATATGCTCAGGACATATCTCTTGCCGTGAGGAATAACCATCAAGTGTGTGCTCTATCAACTAACTAATCCTTTCTGGGAAGAGCTGGCTTTACTCTCTGTGTGTTGTATGAGTGGTTTGTGTAAACAGAGCTACTCTTTGCTGAGCAGTGTATAACTACACATTGCTGTCCAGGAAAATTGTGCTGTCAGCATGGTGATCCTGCCAAGTTCCTGGGGGGATCCCTTGCATCTCCTCATGCTTCCAGGGCATCCCCATGGCTCCATGTCGGGAAAATTTAAACAGTGGCTAGAGAGGACTCCCTGACATCTATTTGTTTGAGGCAGGAATTGCTAAAAAGCTTTTCTGCAGCTGATGCTGTACAGTTTTACAGAATCCTATTCTACATATTCCTACACGTATGTGAGCACGTCCACCTAGGTGTGTTGATACCCCTATATGGCAGATAGAGATGTCTGATACTAGATAGATTTATAGTTGTCTAATTGTGAAAATCATACCACGTGTAGTAAATCCTTTTGCTAAGTCAGATTAAAGGTGCTGTTACTCATGGCGATGTAATACTATCTGTAATTTCTGTGTTAAACTTGACATTATAAATCCTTTAATCTGAGTATTTAAAAGCTGTTCTATGGCTCATATTTCAAACGGCATTCCAGTTAACTGCTAATGAACCACTAACTTGTTCTCTCTTTCTTGGATAAATGCTGTTGACCAACATTATTATTTGCTCGTCAAATAATTATTTTTTTGCTTTTTAATTTAATTGCTTCAATAAAAATATACACCAATAATGCATTTTTAATTACACTTCCCAGGTGACCTATGCAAAAGAGGTTTTATAATGAAGCCACAATAATTAGCCTGTCACAGTCCAGTTTGGGGCTATTGTGTAGTTGTCCTTTCCATGCTTCACCTTAGCCTGACTGGAATTCTAAAAGCCTTATATATTATCTCCTGTAACACTTAGAAAGGTATTAAAAATGTGCTCAGTACTGGCAGAAGCAGGCTTTCTAATTATTGTCAACTATTTCCAGTGTGACGTGGTAGATTCCCCTGAGAACTGAAACAACAGCCCACTCCAGGATTTGTAACAGGCCCTAGAGCCTAAGCAGTTGTAGACAGAGCTGTTTCCCTCAGGATAGATAATTGGTTTACATAGCAGCTCAACATCTGAACTAAATCTGTTTTTTCCTATTGTCATTTCCCTGTTAAATATACATAACTATTTGGGGGTATTAAATACAATGTGGCTGACTATTTAATAGCAGAATAATTTGCATGAGCTACTTTACCTGGAATGCTAATAACTGTTATCACCGTACATTTCCATGCATAAATGATAAATATTATTAAGGTGAAATTCTGTAGTTCTTAATCAAGAACACCTTTCACTGAAGCCACTGGGAGTTTTGCTCAATTAAATATTGCAAAACATATCTCTTAGTTTGTTGAAAGTAAGATATCATCATTAAGATATTCTACCTAATGTTATTATTGGTCATCTTATTAAATGAGTATTAATGTTGTGTACAGGTATAGCCAACACTGTAGGGTGCTGATCTTTTATCATCAGTTTACAAACTACTTTTACGAAATGTTCAATTAGCAGAATTAATGGTTAAGAAACAAATATATTTACTGTCAGTGGCAATAACCTAATTGTAGCAACTATATATCCTGAGTCTGAGTTGTTATAGAGAGAAGAGAGACTGTGAGTTTATTTTTAAAATGCATTTTACTTTAAGTTTGCAAATCTAGGAGTAGTACGTACAAAACAATTGTAAAAGAAATCAAGACACTGCAGTAGTTGTGGTCTTTTCCTTTAACAAAGGATGTCTTACTATTTCATGTAAGGAAGAAAACAATTGTAGATCATTTGAATAAAACTTATTTGCTCACAGCTTTTCAGGGAACATAAAATCCTAAGCCTGCAAGTACGAAGTACTTCAGAAATTCAGGATGTTCAGAAATCACAGGATTACATCCTAATCCTTGTGGTTAAATGTGATACCCAGCTGTGCAATGCAGTTAGAGATTTCATGTCTTTGACTCTCAATTTGGTCATGTTGGAGTTGAAGGACTCTAATAACAAGATTCATCCTTCATTTCCTATTTGTCCCTTCATTTTAGTGAATATCCTGGGTGCATAAAAATTATTATTGTGCCTGTAGCTTTTTATCTGATATATACAAGAACTTAAAATACCACATGTATTTCTAGAGTCCATCATTCAGCACCAGCTCAAAAATCACATGGATGTTATGATTTCAAAAGCACTGCTTTGTCACTCTTTTTGTCTGATATTAAAATGTTGTTGCTAGACACTTTCTGTCCCCAAAAGAAAAAATTTCAGAAAAAGAAACAGTAGGAAATCAATTCATAAGAGTGGTCAGAATGTGATACCCTGAAGTTTACAATTCTTTGTAGAAATACCTAGGGATATTTTGTCTCATAAGAGGTACAGGTCAGACCCTGCACACCATGACCATTGCCATTGATTTCAGTGTATAGAGCCAGTGGCTCCAATTCTGCAAAATACTCGAGTCCTTGTAAAAAAGTACTAAAGCATAGAAAAACCATGGGTTTAGCTTTAAATTTATGCTTAAGTTAAATGGAAGGCAAGAGGATCTAAGTCTGCATTTGCCCGCTACCAAGAAGTTCCTGTGCCCAAAACAAAGCACGGTATTGTGCTGGGAGAGGCAGCTCCTCTCCACCAAGACTGATCAGGCTCATTCCAAAGATACAGCTGTCAAACTTAAGTATTTTAATGAACAGCAAACAGTATTGTTAAAACAAATCTTAGATTAAAACTAGTATGCCTACCATGCACAGATATTACATGGCACATGTTTTGTGCGTAAGAAGACTGAATTTCTTAGAGGAGTAGAAAGGATGAGTAAAAAAATCAGTCATGTGGGTTGTCAAATATAACCTTTTGGCATTCTAATAAACTGTTGCTTGGATAGAAATATCAAGCTATTACTAATGGCTATTAATGTGTACATGCTTCATGTAATTTTATAGTATCTTATTTTAATATCTGTAATTGTAATGAATTGCAATTTAGGAAGGAAACAATTTTCATTTACTTTATATAACATAATTATGGACCAAATTAACCCCACACTAGTCTTAATTACATTTAGTTTCATTTGGCTGATCAAGCAATTAATGTGCCACTGTATTTTGGAAGTAAAAACCAAGTTGTTATGTCTTCAAAAAACATGTACTCATCTCAAATGTAGCCACGGTGTAAAACTGTCCTTTGGAATATTTTTCTTTTTTTTTTAGTTTACTGTACATCCGTATGTTGCAGCACAAGAATGTGAGTATAATGAGGCCCTTCTGCACCTGGGGTCCTGTTATACTATGCTGCTTAATAATCTTCACTTCATGCCACCCTTTATCTTCTCTTTTCAGATTGTACTTGTGCTTTTCGCTTTTAATTGGGAACTAATTTTAATTTTGCCATTAGAGATGATAAAAAAGCCCACATATAAACTTGTGATTTCCTCAAGCCTCTTAACTGTCACTCAGCCTTTTTTTTTGAAGTCAGGGCTGGAACTAGCTCTTTTTGCTCTTCTGGCTAAAGAATAGCAGAGGAAGAATATTTTTAAAATCCAAGACTAGAAAACCCATAAAATATTGAGCTGCATACTGATGTTCATATTCGGGTTTTCCTCAGCACTCCAGTGAAATCAATGCCAGCAGAATGCAGCATGAAAACAGTGTAATGGCTTTAGGATCTGACCCATTAGCATTTAGTACTATCTATCAGTGTGTCTAATCCTTTTCAACTAATTGAGAGTGAAAACAGCCTTTTGCAGTATAGGGATGTTGTGAATATAATTGGGGTAGCACAAGGTAATTTAAGCACAGTTCATAAGCAGGGACATTCTCACAACAGAGGCACTGTATTATCTATTTATGAGGATTTGGAGGTGCTTTCATAAAATCAAGTGACTCATGTCATAGCAATCGCTTTATTTTCAAAATTTGAAGAAGAAATGACTATTCCCACGACCTTCACATTTCTCAGTGGAAAACAGAAGTGCATTTAATAAAATAGCATTTTATTTATGCTACTTTTTCTAGATAATTTGTGTAGCTTGGTGATTTAGATAGAGGTAATTTCCAGCAACTTTCTTCCGTTTAAATGGTGGATGAAGCACCAGTCTGCACAGGACTATACTATTTGCCTTGAGAGTGCATGGTGTTACTACTGGGACTAAGGCTTTGCTGGACCTCAGGAAAATCTAGGTCTTAATGTACTCTTCAGCTACTTCGGTCAAACTCTAGCACTTTTTAAACTGAAGCAATTCAAAGCCATTTAAAAATAATTTTTAGTGTCCTGTCTTGGGGTGACTTTATGATGTTGTATCCCCAATTGCCTGCTCTATGCCAGACATGAATCCAGTGCCTTTCTGTGTCTTTAAGCTGGGTCTGAGAGAAAGGGAGCCAAGTGGTTTTTTGCTCAAGGACACAGATATACACTCCCCTGTGTTTCTGCAGTGGAGCAGAGGAAAGCACCTTCCTTCTTTTTGCCAGCTCTCGGCTCCTTTTCTTGGGAGACAGACGGAGAGTTAAAATTCCTTGCTTTTTAGCTAGCTTCTTCTTTGTAGCTGAAACAAGGAGTTTCCTGGGACTTTGGCTTCTTCTTCTTCTTCTCTTCTGGACTGTTCAGCAACACCAGAACATCACCAGGAAGCCCTACACCAGCCCAGAAGGGCCTATGCTGAACCCCAGCTCTGGGGAGGAGAGAGCCACACTCACAAAGGACTCTGAAATCTACCCAGGTTCTCTCCACAGTGAGAGGTTTTATTATTTAACATAATTTTTTTTCCCATGCCTGCATGCACTTTGCTTGTTAAATAAACAGCTTTTTTTTCACTTTCCTCTGAGGAATTTCTTTCTTAACCTGGTGGGGGAGGTTGAAATCTGCCTTCTAATAGAGGGACGTTTCCCTCCAAATTTGTCTCAAACCAAGACATGTCCTTAACAGCAATTCTGAGAAAGCAACGGCTTTACACTTTCTTTTGGTCCAGATAATGCTCAAAGCTAAATTTCTCTCCCTGACGTAGTCAAACTGACTCTGTAGGGTTCTTTACATGACTAAAATGAATTGGATTTGACCTTTCCTTTTTGACTGGTTTGGATGACAGTCATCAAGAATATAATATTATATTCATGTCAAAAGCTAAAAGATATTCCCCCCCTCAGTTTTAGTAGTAGGAAAGACAGCTCTCTCTTTTTTTCCCCCATGTGTCCACTGTTGTAGCGGTTTAGTTCGCATTTTCCCCTTTCTGTGAGATAAGAACAGGGAGGAATACAAAGCAGGCACCAAACTTTAAAGAATGTAATGAAGTTTATTACTACAACTACAAGTAAAGTGGAATAAAAAGGAATTAAAGCAAATTAACCCTTTTTCTCCAGCACCTCCTCCATCCACCTATAATATAAAGGCACAAACTTAAAATCAATTCAGTCAGTTTGCCCCTCTATAACAATCTTATGTCAGTCCATTGAGTGAGAGAAGTCTCTTTTGCTCAGCTATGGAACTTTTCCACAAGAACAATCTTCTCATGGTATCCATGTCACAGCACAACCACCGTCTGGGGTGGTTTTCTGTTGACATGTGAGAGTCCCCTTCCTCAATCACAGCTTTCACCACAACTGTGTTCAAGGATTCACCTTTAGCTGCAGGCGGTATAATTTTAAGGACAAGCACTTCCAGAAAAAACGAAAGTTCTCTTCATCTATCTCCAGGATAAACCCACTTCACTATAGAGAGAAAACCTATGAAAAAATCTAAAGTCCTTTCTGTAGGTAGCTCCTCTCATCAGAGTGGGGGCCAAGGTGAGCACTCACTCCAGGCCTGCACCTTGGTTTGAAACAGTCCAGGAAAAAAGAAGAAGAGGAAAAAAAATCCGAACACGTTCCGCTGAAAAGCTTCCACCCTCAAAGCTTGTAATGAAATTAAAAGGGAGTCTCTAATACCTGAGTCCATCACCATAGGTTTACAAAAGAAATTTCAGCTTCTAGCATCTCCTCTCTCTCTTCTCTCTAGGCTTCAGCCCTTTCTTCGGTGACTTTGCCTTTCCTGGGAAAGGATTGCAGGTTTCCTCTCAGAGGAAAAACTTACAGCACTGAAGGGGTTAATCTTCCCATGCCAGGAAAGATTGCCTTGAAAACTGGACCTTATCTTTCGTGAAGCGGCAGCTTTGGCTGTGCAGCTGTTTGCAGCCGAAGCTGGGTTTCGAAGTGAAGGGGGGGCATCTCGGCCCACACTGCCAAGCGGCAGCTTGGGGGGGTAGCCCAGCCCGCCGCCCCTGGGCCTGGGGCTGTGGTCCGGCTCGCCACCCCTGGGCCTAGCAGCCGGGGCCTAGCCCAGCCCACCGGGAGAGGCCCAGGCCCACATGGGGCCGGGGCGGGGGGGGAAGAATCTGACCCCCCACCCCCACCCCTGGGGCTGAGGGGAATTAAGGCCACAGCCCAGCGGCAGAGCTGGACCATGGCCCGACCCGGCCCCCCTGCCGGCCCATACAGGTTCGCGTTGGCAGGGCCCAGCAGGGCCCTGCCGGGCCGGCCCATCCCCGCCCCCCAGCGGGGGCTGAATGGGCCCTCAAGTTACCTCTGTCAACACCAAAAAGGCAAGAGAGATATTCCCACCTAGTCCGTCTTTAAATCTGTATTCACAGAGGGGTTTCCCTTCTCTAAGTGGCTCAATAAAGCTGTCCATATTCAAATTAGTTAATTGGTTCTATGAAATTCTGGAGAAAATACAGCACCTGTTGCTGCAAACCACTTCCTCAAGGAAACAGAGCCAAAAGGAAGAAAAACTTGAAGAGCAGGAAGGGGTGTCAACCCATGACAACTGTAAATTCTCCACTTAACAGTTGTACTGAGTCAATGAAAATTTGGGCAGAATGATTGTGGAAGTATCTGTAGCCATACGTTTCATCGAGATTTTCTGGCATTTCCCCTATTGGAACTGGCCCATCAGTCACTGCTTCCACTCAGCAATGTGACCAAAGCTGTTCCCAGTTGATGTGGGTGACCTCCCGCCCAGACAGGGGAACGGGCCGCACGTAACACAGCTTTCAGCAGTTTGTCCTTCTCATGCAAATAGTACAGTCAGAGTCACCTCATTGCTGGTTAGCTGATAAAGCTCAAAGCACGATATGGACAATGCTTAGCAAATGATAAAAGTAAATCTGGCATAAAGTCACTCATGACTTCTCAACTGTTGGAGAAACCAATCTCTCCAAGATAGAGATAGAGATAAACTCTGTATCAATTGGATGACACAGTAGATTTTTGAGAATCAGGGGTCGGAGTGAAGTATATCTTTCTGCATGCTGATTTGGGTCAGATCATGTGACGTGTGCGAGTGAAGGTGGAGAAGTCTGGTCCTACAGGAATACCCTGATCAATTTGGATAAACTCAAAAGGAATTTCGCTGTTGATTTCACGTGTATGGGAATTTTACTTGCACATGAAGCTTCATGCAGTTAGAAGCAGATGTTAAAGATGGAATTGATTATACCAAGTTTTCCCCTAAATTCTCTGTAGTAATATTTCAAAACCAAAAGAAGGCAGCATTTTCTAATGCTGCTATATTCTACATTTAAGGGAAATTTATATGGCAAAGTGATACATTCTGAGGTCTAAGCATTCTCATTATCAGAGAAAAACACAGAATAATGAATTGCAATTGGTGCCGTGTATTTTCTCTATGAAAAGAAAATGTACTGACTACTGAGAGAAGGGCATTTCTTTTCATTTCTAATGCAAACAGCTGAACCTCTGTCCCATACCACTTACTGAAAAAAGCAGTCCAGATGTGGAAATGTATAGGACTTTTAGCTGCATTTTTCAGCTGGTTAGAAAACTTTGGCATGTTTACCATAATTTAATTTTCAAAGCACTATTCTGTAGTTTTTAACTTATTAACTGCACTGAAGCACAGGCTTGGGACTTCCTGCAAAACCTGCTGGACACAGAGATCATTTCAGAAAGGGAAAAGCACAGAGTGGCAGGTGAACAGTCCAAGTGCAGTCTAGTCTTGAGCAAGAAAATGGGGTTATGGCTCCATGTGACAGACTGAATATGCCTCCCCAGTTGTTGCACAGCATGTAGAACCTATATTAGTAATCACTTAAACTTTTGATAAACGAATCCAGCTTTCTTTGTAACAATTGGTGAAGCTGCAATACCGCTCCTGCACTGCCACCAGATCGATCATGGAGTGATGGCAGTGGGAATGCCACAATGCCACAAGGCTTTCAGGCTCTCTTTGCTACTCAGAGCTACCACAGAAATGATATATAGGGACTGGATTGACTCCTCTGTATTGTAGCAAAAAAAAACCCACCAGAGGTAATAAAGGAGAAAAACTAACAGAGAACAGTAAAGCCATTCTGAAAAATTGCTGTTAACGTGCTTGAAACAGATAGTACAGTCAAATTCTGTTTTAGAACTTACTGCTAATATTCTTCCAAGCAAGAAAGTATCTTTATGTCTGTTAGTGAAAACTGAGCAGCATGTTGTCAACTACCTTCTCTTACTTGCAAGATGTCATTCTAACACAGCCTTCTACTGTTTATTTTAGAGAAGATTGAAGAGCATCCTAAATAGTATTAAATTACATTTAATTTTATGTTATTCTTGATTTTTTTAAATTCTAGCTTTAGTTTACACATTGTACATCATACATTTACACATGTACATCATAAATTTATTCATTAGTTTGCAGAAGTCAGTCATTCAGTTTGATTCCTCCAACCAGTCATTGGTGAAAATTATCCAATGTTCTACTCTATTTCACACTCAAAGCACTTCCATTATGGTTGGATAATGGTTGTACCATCAATAAAGAGTATGAATCCAGTTATGTAGAGACCTCGGCTTAACCTTTCCATATGCTATTGATATTTATAGAGCTTCTGACATAATCAATTAGTCTGAAAACTGGCACTCGTAGAAGGTAAACCCATATAAAGGAACCATTGCATCTGCATTTTCATTAACCTTTCAGATAAGTATGTAGAAAAAAAAAGACAAATATATACCATATGTAATGAACACTAATCCCCCAAATTTTCTAATGATATTGCAGATCAAGAATAAACTTGTTTAGTACTATCATGATTGCTTAGTTCTGTAGCTGCTTTCATGAGTGTTTTAATCTTCAGCCATACATCTAGAAACACTCTGAAAGTGAAATGAGATTAACTGACTCTCGTATGATACTCCTCTGAAACTAGTGCTGAATTTAAACTCAGATGCAAATCCCAGTTTCGTACGGTAGTAATTTGTATTTGAAGTCAGTTGCTAAATAGCTGACATAGCATAGACATGATCTAGGAAATATTAGACACGCTACATATAAGTTTCAGGGGAATATGTAAGCAAGCTGGTTCTGTCTGGAGATATCCGGCCCTGGAAAAGGAGCTGGAACAACTGAGCTGGCCTTTTTGTGGTTCACGAGAATTTGTACTCCCTTTCCACTGGTACACTGCAGAAGTACACTTTTGCTTTGTTGGAAGACTTACTCTGTTAAACACCTGATTTTGTACTCTCTTGATGGTTCAGAACACAAATCATTATATTTTAGTCCTTTTCTAGAATATAGATTTAGTCATAATGGAAATATTTTCATCTTGAGAGAACAAGCTGTATCTAATTATTAATTAAAACATTACTACAGTTGATTAGCCTTCCTGGTCTGTATGTTTCACTCTATTAATGTAAGTCAGAAGGAAGAGGTTTCTGAAGAAATGAGAAGAGCTGAAAAGGAAAGCAATTCCTTGGGACTATCACTGTCAAATCCACAGGACTGGTTCTGGTCACCTCAGTAATGATAGCCATGCCTGGTTTGGCTAGCCTTGAAAGGAGTCAAAAGGATCCCTTTCCCAAATAATGCAAATTCTTGCCTACTCTAAGAAGAGTAGGGGGAGGTACAGCCCAAGAGAAATACAGAGGTGTCTATGTCGGCTCGAGGAAAGGACCATACGAGCGGTTACGACCATATCTGCTATTACCTTTGGGGATTTACAACTGGATCCAGTTATAGTAACCAGTGAGGTTTCCATTCACTGTTGAACACAGTACTCACCTCTTTTTGGACCCAAGCCATGTGAACTACTTAGGGAGACTTAGCCAGATGGGGTGAGGTTCCCCCTGCTGCAGCTGAAAAGGAAAATTCACATAGACTTCAAAGGGGCCAGATTTTCCTCAGTCATCAAAGGATGTTGGTTCCTTCGTAATAATACCTTTACATATGCATAAGTACAGGCTAAAGAAAAACAGAATAGATTATATGTAAGGAAGAAGATGTCCTCAGAGCTTGGTTATTTAGCACAAATTGTTTGGTGTGAGTCG
This sequence comes from Mystacornis crossleyi, assembly GCA_013400655.1. NCBI lineage: Eukaryota > Metazoa > Chordata > Aves > Passeriformes > Timaliidae > Mystacornis > Mystacornis crossleyi. The sequence continues at coordinate 54,720 of VYZQ01063855.1, read as the reverse complement.
GCTGTTTGCAACAACAATCACTTTGGTTGCAGGACTATACGGCAAGACGTTCTGGTGAAAAGAGTGAAATTTGTTCATTAATTAAAGAGATATATAGCTTTTACATTTGAATAGTAGGGCTAGAAAAAGTAGTAGATGGAAGGCTTTTTAACTCATAAGATGGTGTGGTGTAACCTTGTTCTAGCAGCCTAATGGGTTTTTGTTTCAAATCTCATCTTATGCACTTAGTGCAGCTACAGCCTTTTATTAAAATGGGAAAATATATTGTTTATAAAGGCTACTCTTGACAAATAGACACCAAAGAAAGGTACAAAAAATGTATTGTTTCCATAATCAGAGATACACTGTAAAACAGAATAAAGTGATAAATACAGAGTGCCATTGTTTGTTGTTGTTATCTGTCTGTGCCCAGTGGCAAGAAAGTCCAAATGAATTACAAAGAAATTTTTAATAAAAGAACAACCAAAAAAAAAAAAAAAAAAAAGGCTCCATAACCTGGAAGAACTTTGAATAATAAATATCCCCTGAAACCAAAAGTCCCTTTAAAATCTCCACACTTTCTCACCATTTTCTGGGTTTTTCTTTCTCCTGCTCTTACTTAAAAGCCTCTGGGTGATTTGTCCTATTCCCTGCCCAATAACAGCCAAACCATTGTTTTAGAGAAAATATTTTTAATGCTGTATATTTTAGTTTTTTGTTGCTGTTTTTTTACTTTTCCTTGGACATTTCATCCACACACTGCAGAAAATGTGAACATAAGCAGCTGCAATATGAGATGAACTCTGAACACCAAATAGGTAGGCCCTAGAGGGGAGGAACTGAAATATGAGCTGCTTATTCTTGGAGCCCTTTAAACCCTCCAATCTGTTTTAAATTATTTTGGTGCCTCTATTTAAAGGTTAAATTTTTGTTGTTGTTGTGAGCCATAGTTTAGTAATACAAAACCTGGGCAACATCAGCATAGAGTCAATTCAGAGATTACACACCCAGGGTCTTTCCTGATCCTGCCTAAAGTGAAGCAGCATGTTTATACTTAGCAACACATTTTGACATGAATGAACTTTTCACGTCTCTGCTCATAAAATAAACACGTGCATTCAGCAGGAAAAAAATCATCTCACTCAACGATCCAGCTTACATATGTTATTTACAGACCATATGTCGAAATCTAAATATGGTTATGTATATGCAAAAATTATAGATCTAAAACACTGACTTCAGAGCTGTGCATTAAACATCAAACCTTTTACATCTATGGTTAAATGCTTTTTTTGTGCTAAGTCTTTAGTACATTAGATTTCACTAAAAAAAACCCCAAACTTATTTTCCCTTCTACCCCTTTCAAGCAAAAACTTGGCACCTAAAGCATTTATGCTTTGTTTTTCCTTCTACAGTATTTTGTTTCAAGGCACTCATAATTTGAGCACTAGGGCTTAGATGTCAGCATGAACAGAGTTTCGATGGCTGCTTTTTGTGACTTTGAGTTCAGCTCTACTAAGTGCCAATGGGAAATTCCTAAAGGCCAAGGCATTTTCAATAAATTAGCATCAAGACACTGAGTCTTTGTGTAGCATTTAGGTGAAACTTGATTCAAAATGCATATTTGGGGATTTCTGACAATGCTTTCTTTGTTTTTTATGCAAATAGAAAAAGCCTTGGAATCCCTTGAATTTATATGATCAAAGATGACCACCATGAATGTGTCTGGAAGCATTACCAAATGACAGAAATACCAGAGACAGTTTATTACGACGATTAAAATAGACATCTTTTAAAAACTGTGCCTTCTAAAGAACACTGGTTTTTTTAAAATTCATTAACTTCACGTATTTTTAATCAAACTAATTTTGAAGCATCGCATTTGACATGATACACATCAAGTGGTTACCGCTGACTGGGGACTCAGAGACTTCTAGAATGTAGCAATTAAAGGGTTTATGCTCCTCTCAATGGGCAAACTGAACTCTGTTACTATTAATTAGACAGAGATTTACAAATTCTTTTAAAGACATAAGTATGGTTTCAAAGATATTAAGTAGCATGGCATACATCCCTTCCACTGCAGCGACTATGATACAAACTTGGTGCATGGATCTTTTTATTCAAACAGTGATAGGAATGCTTTGTGTTTTGTTCTGCTGGGCTATTTTCTTTCAAAAACTGCAACCAGCTAAGGAAGAAAGGGTTTCCTGCAAAGATATTTCAGTTACATAAGTCCACTTCTCTATGTAAAGATTGAAAATACATTATAAAAATGCTAAATAACTGAGTATTTTGGTAGTCCAGATGAATAACAAGGTACCTTTTGCCACAGGAAGAAAGAATGTTATCTAACTAAAAAGTGGCTACCTTATCTGCCCCTCTAGATGGAAGATTTTTTTCTTTTTTTATGTTAACACAAACAACAGAGTGAAATGAAAATGCAAACTGAAGAGAATTGACATTTATAAGGTTCTTAGAATTGTTTGAAAACCATTTCTTTTGAGCAATCATTTACCTTTTTTCTGCCATAGTCATGTCCCATAGGTGAACCATTCAAGCTTCACCTCTTAGCAGGATTTGCTCCCTGTTATGCTGTAGCACACTTCAGCCCCAAGCCATGCTGTCTGCTATCACAACAGAGAATCATGGAATAATTTAGGTTGGAAAAGACCATCGAGATCATTGTGCCTAACCCTTAAACTAGCACTGTGGAGTCCAACACTAAACTACTTTCCTTAGCACCAGATCTACAGGTTTTTTGGGAATCTCCAGGGATGGTGACTCAATCATTTCCCTTTGTAGTCTGTTCCAATGGCTGAAATGGGACTTTCAAAGAATTCTGCTAATCTATGAATGGTTTAAAGGACAGCAACAGCATTTCCAATCAGAAATTATGGGGTTTAGCTGCAAAGAAAAAAAAACAAAAAAAAACTGTGAGGAATCAGAAAATCTCTATTGCAGGAAGAACTGAAAAGATTGTAAACAGTTACCAATTTTTTTTTTTTTTTGGTAGACTGAAATTTTCTAAGTTCTGATGATGCCATGAGAAGGATTTAAGGGCTTCTACTGCCCAAAAAGAGCCTTGCAAAGGTCAGATATATAATTTACCTTCTTGTTCATGGCCACATGTTTAACACAGTACTAAGAATAAAAAAATTGTCTTATTGTCATGTGTCAACAACCCTCAGGCAGAATAATATCAATGGGACTGAATCTTCTACAAAGTCTAGAAAGAAGTACCAAGACAAAGTGAAGATGACAAGTAAGAGAAGGAGATGGAAAGCTATCCATAGCAAGCACAAGAAATATACTCTCGACTATTAAGGAATGTGAGATTTGATATAATTCACAAAAAACTCTATGCTGTTCAGCTCACTTGCAGGATGTATTCCGAAAATCTGTTCCTCATGATGCTTCTACTAAAATACATATATTCTTCCTGTTTTTAGGAAGAAACTCTCTGTCGCACCATTTATGGATCTCCATAAAAACCATAAATAATTATTTTCTTTATGATAACCCAAGGGGCGTTTTTTCCTAAAAATTATTGCCAAAAGTCTTCTTGCAGAATATTGAAATTATACAGTGTGGAATTGCAGTGAACAAGGATTGAGACAATGGGCTATTCACTACTGCTGGATCAATTTTCTAACTGACATTAAGCTCTGTGAAGGATATTTCTGAGAATCTCACCAAAATTACATCATGGTTGATCTAAGTCTCAGGGCTAATATAGCTCATCTCTTGCCTGATTCTGATAAGGAAAGGTTATCATCCAAGCAGAGTTTACTGCAAGTTCCTCAAGAAACTGAAAAATTGAAGCTTTTCAATTAAATTTAAGTTCCTTTTATTTAGTTATTCACTTTATATGGAAAAAAAAAATTTCCCCACTCTAGTCATAGGACTCAATGTATTGGGAAATTTTGAAGGTACAAATTGCCCCTTACTTGCTACATTATTTATGGCAAATAATGCTTGGACACCATTGGATGAAAATGGAATTCTTTTCTCTCGACTTCACTGGGCCATTGAACAAGCTCAATATCCACAGCAGCTAGAGAAAAGTTTGCTTCATTTAAGTTTTTCAGGGTGTTTTATACACAGATACACGGTGTCATGGTTTTTTAAATTGTTTACCATAATTATGTCTTTACTTGAAATTCATATTTAAGCCATTGCATGGTTGTCATGGAATTGTTGGTAATGTGTGATTACATTATGCTGTCTTTTGCCAGGACACTTGTAAATGAGACATTATCCTTGGAGATTTTCTTGGCTGAAAATAAGTAATTAAAAATGTAAACAAATATTATCCATTACATATGCCACAATAATAAATACTTCAATATAATGCAAGTTAATGACTCTTTAGGGATACAGCCTAATCCTGTTACAGAGTGTTTCATTGGTGTAAAAACAAACAGTTAATCATTTAATATTTTAACATGCTTATTATATTTATATAATATAGTTCTCAATTGCAAAAAAAGCATCACTACCTAATAATTATAGAGCATGAAGTGTAGGAGAGGCAAATGGAGATGGAAACACAGAAGGTATTCAGGACAGCTCTTGGTCTGCTTTTCAAACAGACATTGGGTAAGGGGGATGGATATGAAAATTGGGGCATTTCTTTTGCTTTCTTTCAGTAGAGAAGTTTTTAAACCAGTGGTAGGGATATTTATATCCGGAGTCTGAAGGGACATGACCCAGGAGGGACATGTCAGCTGCAGCCAGCCCTGCTCAGGCTGCTGCTGAGCCAGGTGCAGGGAGCAGAGCACCCCTCTGGCCACACAGCAGCTTGGGAGAGGGACGTGGATCTGTTGGAAAGGGAGCTGGGATTCAGCAGACCTTTTTGAAAGAAGGTGGTTCATTTCTGTCTTTCAGATCTTGCTCTCAGAATCAAAAAGCAAACTAAGCCAGATGAAGAAAATCCTCCAAGCACTGGGAGGACATTTGCAAAGGAATTAATTGAGAGCTGCTGTTGGCAGCATGTGCTGCACTCGAGGCAGAGGAACTGTTCAGAATGGTTCCATCAATGCCAGTACAGTTCAGAATGGTTCCATCAATAATTATAGGGGAGCAGGAGAGCTGGGATGTGCAGGGGAGGTCCTGGAGGAGAACCAGTGGATCCTGGCTGGGTGCTGGCTCTGGAAGGTGCTCAGAGCTGTGCGTGGTCCGTGTCCCCCATGGCATACCCTGGCCCCTGTGGACACTGTGGCACACGCTAGAAGGACGGATGAGCTACTGAGTCCTTGGGCAGCTTCACTCAGTCTCTTCTTGGAGCTCCTTATTTCCAGTGGAGTGACCCACACCACCCCTGAGCAGCTGGACCAGCTGGTCACGCAGGATCCCTGTACCCTGACATCAGGGACTTGGCTTTACTGGGATGCCAAATAGCACAGTACCTTTCCCGTTAAAGTAATGCTTCACAGATGGCAACCAGCACATCATGTTTCCCTGGCACATAAGCTGGCAGATGCTGCAACAGGCTGGCAGTGGCAGGCGGGCTGCCATGGCCACGGTGTCCATGGCCATGGTGTGCCACGGGGGCCATGGCGTGTGCTAATTGATTAGCTAATTCCTATTGAAATGAAATAACATTTCATGTGAAATTTCCCCTGGCTATGAATCTTCATCCTTCTAGTGACTTCATTTGTTACCTCAGTGAAATCACTAAAACTATTTACTTCTCCCATTTCTACAGTAGGAGCTGAAGTTCTCATTCCCACATCTACTTAAGCCCTTTCCAAACTTTCTGTTCACTAGTTCCTGACTAATTTTCATGCCTTTCCTAATGCTTTAAATAATAGCTTGGCAAAAATTGCTAAATTATCTCTTTGAATGGATACTGAAAATTCCTAAACACTCAGTAAATCTCAGAAACTTTTTCAAAAATTAGTTGCTGTAAAAGGACAATGATCCTAGGAATCTGCATAAGGACACTGCTGAGTCATCCTTACACCAGGCTCTTAAACCTTGCACAGAAATGCTCTTTATTAACTTTGAAGTCATGTTCGCAGGTGGGTCTCATTAACTGCTTTATGGATTTGAAGGCTCTTCTGAAGGACAAAGCTTATAGCAAAAGTCCAGGGATCGGTTTTGGAGAAGAAACAAAGACTCTCATATTTGATGCCACATTTTCCCCGCTCCCCCTTTTCTTTTCTGGGATGCATGTCTAATAAAGCCAAACCACCCAGGAACAGGAAAGAATATAGCCTGTGCTCATTTCGTGGGCTTTCGCAGGAGGCCAGGATCAGTTCTGTGACAGCTGAAGACATTGTAGGTGTGGGAACTTTGTAGCTATCTTCTGCTTACATTGCTCTGAGAATACCAGCTGATATACAAAAGATGATTTGAGGACAGGCAGGCAGCAATCCCACCTGCACATTTTAGCAATGAAGAGTTTTAGTCAAATCAAGCAATCCCAGAATGACATGGCCATGCCTAAGTAGCATAGCTCTTTTACATTATTCACAGAAATCCTGTCTCCAGTTTTTCGGAATGTCTCCTAAATAGAACCTCTTTTCTCTCTAAGTTTCATCTTTCCAAATTTGCGTTACCTGTTGCCTTTGATAAGCTGCTTTGTTTTATCTATTGGAATATGTCTGTTTATTCATCCCTAAGATGTTAAGTCTCTCTTGTGGTTCACAATAAGCTCACAATTTTTACAATAAAGGACTTACTAATCCCTAGGTTTGAGGTGTTTTCACTCTGATTCTTTGATTTACATCTGTTTACGGGATGGCCCTCCTATCACAAAATGTGAGGGAAGGCTTGGTACAGATAACTGATAACACCACCTTGAGTTTCATTACATCTGCATAGCTACATAGAGATTCCACAAATCCTAACCAATAAAACCAAGGATCAGTTATTCCATTTTTCTAATCAGTAGTTTACCAATAACACATACTTTAAAATACTGTTCAGGAGTAAAGATACTGGAGTACAACCCACAGTGTGCCCTGCACAGTGTGGTAAATTAAATTCCTGAAGACAGTTAATATGCTGCAGTCTGAAGTCAGCTAATATCAGATGTTTGCTGCCTCATTTATTTTGATTAATTGCTTCAGTGGGGGTGTACCAAAGGGTAAGCCAAAAAATCCATGTCAGGGAAGGGAGATCTGTGTTTCACCATTTCAATTCTTAAGAAGTAAACATGCTATGAAGTTTTGATTTCTTGACTCCCTTTAGCTCTCACAATTTGCAGAGAAGATTCATCACACTGTTAAGAGTAACACCAAAAAACCTGACATAACCATGTTCTTGTTTGTTTTGTGCTGATGCCTTCTTTGGAGAATGACTTGGGACTTCTGGCACCAGTGATCTGGGATCACTTGGTTGTTTCAGAGATGTGTGATCATCCCTAGTCTGGTTTTTTTCTCCCAGAGTTTTTCTTTTGCTGTCAACTCTACTACAGAGTTCCTGGAGCTATTTTCAGGCGTCATGTCAATCACAACTTCTCTTCCAACCACCAATACTTAAATTTCATCCTCTGTCCCCTCCTGCTACCTCCTGTGAGTGACATGGCTGCACAGGGACCATGGTGGAGGCAGAGGGCAGGAGGAGAGACGTATGCCTAGCTCTCAGCTGAAATCATGGATCTTTCCAATTCAGCCGTAGGTGATTACACCCCCTGTGAAGCCTGTGGCATGGAGCCCTGGGTAGTGATTTCAGCCATAAACTTTCTGTTTTGTGGTGTTTACCTTTGCTATCCCCCATGACAGGTCTCTCTTCTGAGCAGTAGCCTATGGCACTTGGCTGGGGCAACAAAACTCCTGTGTGATGCAGTCTACGAAGAGTGACAAATTAAAATGACAGGGCTGTCTTACAAGATTGGGATCTAATGAAATTAAATATTTCTGGTGCAGGTAACAAAGGCAGTGCTACATGGTAATATGCGGGAAAAGCCAGTATAATTTTCAAACGTCTTTGACATAACTGAGTTTGTCACTGTCCCAGCACTATCGTGTCACGTCTTCCCCAGGTGCGGCTGAAAGTGTGGCTGGGGGGACTGTGTTTGCAAAACTAGTTCTATTTATAGTAGAAACATTTCTCATTTTTATCTCCTTTAGATGTATTAATGGCAGTGGGAAAATGAATTCAAAGAGCCATCATGAGCTTAGAAAATCATATGGTAAAACCTTCTTTACAATGAAATTTGGCATATTATCTGACACCATTTTCCCCTCTTTATTTCAAACTAAATAAATAAGTTACTCATGCAAACATACACACAATGCTGCCCTCTGATTTTCCGATTCCTATTGTCCTATTTAACTAATAAAAAGAGAAAATGTTGATCTTCTGCTATCAGCATTTCATAATCCTGAGTTTTAAATTCATTGTTCTGCATTTTAAATAAAGGCTTGAAAATTACTTTGAAGAGCTCTTTTCTCCCAATGGGTCTTCAGTGAATATACACAAATATTTTGTATTCTTAAACACAGCACTGATGTACACAAATGGATAGTTGCCTCTACAACTTAGGTATCCAAATCTCTGCCTTTCTAGTGACATTTTGCATGCTCATTTGTGTGTAAGATTACAATGAGGCTTCAAGTGTCCAGACTGCATCAAAATCATTCCTGAAATGCTTATGCTACTGTTTAATTAAGTTGAAGTGAAATTCATGTTATTCAAGCACTGTTAAATCAGGCTGAAGTTAGTGAATCTGAATGACATGCTGTGGCATGATTTTAAACTAACTAAAATATGTGGCATTTTAAGGTGCTTTCTTTTTGTTTGAGAAGCAAATCCCAGGTGTTTTGCAGAGCAACCCATGGAAAATTAAAGCCTATTTTTCATATAACTGAAAGGCAGGAAAGTCTGTGTCCATAGAAGAAACAGAAATTCCTCTCAGAAATAAAGACAATTTGTGCCTTGCATCAAATTGGTAAATAGAATTCATAATCTCTGAAACACTGTAGTAACTAAAAGATGTTTCTTGAGTGAAGTAGTACCCAATAAGAAGTGCAATGGTAGCTAAGTAGGATACAAATTGTAGCCCCCCTGCCTTCTCATTTAATTTCAACTTTAGAACAATTTCAGTCCATCACTGAACATGTTGAAAGGGATCTCATTATTAAAAATTCAAAATATATTCACCATGATCTTTTATTCTAAGAACTCCCAAATGCCTCAATGTACAGAAACACACATTTTTAATGAACCAAATGGACTTGTTTTTATAACTGACAGGAGGTGCTGGGAATTGGAATTGGAGGGGGGGAATCAGCTAATTAAATCTAAATCACCAACAGTGAACATAATTTCCTTGTCCAGTCACTTCCAGTTTCACCAGCTTCCTTGTACCAGTCTCATACTTTATTTCCTTCTCTGTTTTGTCTTTGCTACCTTTGAATTTTAATTAGACAGCTTCCTCCATGCTGCCCGGGTGCCACTCAGTAATGCATGTCATGGTGTGTGAACACAGCCCTGACAGGCTCATTGCTGTCAGCTCCTGTGCCCCAGCCCAGCTCCCCGTGCTGGGAATGCCTTCCCAGAGAGGATCCAGCTCTGCTCCAACAGCCCCGGGCTGCTGCCGGCTGCAGGAACCACACCGGCGGGATCGGGTCACGGACACAAAAGCACGCGCGACGTGACGGGACCCTCCCGTCTTTAGGACTTTTAGCAGCTAAAATGGAAGAAGTCTCCCATCACGTGCATCTGTAACTCTTCAAGGCTTACAGCACGGCCAGATTTTCACAGGGATAGGGAAGGCTGCCTCCATGCCAAATTTCAAGTTGCTATTCTAAAATACGAGGTTGATGGATCTGCTAGGAAAGGAACTTGCCAGATTTCACCAGCATTTTTTCTCTTTTTTTTCCCTAACAATATTCTTGAAACATCCAAATCTTCTAAGATGTTGTCATAGCTAAATGCACCTCAGATGGTTCAAATTTGGCAAACACTCGGGAAACAGAATTTTAGAAAGGGACTTGCTGGGAAACCTTAATAAGAAACAGAGCTAACAACCCAGTCAATGTTTACACTGAAAGAACAAACAAATAAACAATTGTGCACTTTAGTTGCCTTGACAGTAAATCTAATCAACATAACAGATTGCAAAAGATCTTTTTCCCATTAAAATGAAAGCACTGAGTAAGAGTTAAGAAAGGTAGACCTGAATTTTTTACTAGCTGAAGAAGAATAGTACATACAGCAATACTCCAAATTTAAATGGAGAGTAAAAAACTGTTTCACAGAACACACAAATGTGTTAGGGTATGTGAGTTTTTGGAGAGAATCGCTTTGAAGTTGGACTCCTATTTTTCTCTATACCATGATCCACCCTGGCACCTGCATGACAAGAAACCTGCATATTAGATCTGCAGAAGCTTCATTCCTGCCCTGGGTTTTCCCAGATTAGAGTAAGACATAACATTCAGGCAGTTGCTGGAAGTACACTTTAGGTAGCATTGCCATAGGAATCCTGTGCTGGGCAGCAGAAGATAATAGAGACACGGGGAAGACCTGGGGGGAAGCTTTTATGTAGCTCCACTGATCAGTATAAATAGAAAAGGGGCACTGCTGCAGCTATAGTCACTCAGATGCAGAAAGAGTCATTTTTCAGTGAGATGGAGAATTTAGGGGCTGTTCCTCCACTCTCCAGCTTAACCCAGTGTGCAGGATACCAAATATTACTTCCACATTTCCTTTCAACATCACTCACATTAAAACAAAATCAGCGTGGCCTTCTGAGTCTATCATAAGATATCTGGAGCATGAGGCATATTTTCTTTTTTGTAAGAACTGGGGGAAGTATGCAGCAATGTATACACTGTAACAAAACAATGAAACTGAGAAGCTACTGCCAAAGTTAATTCAGTATGGCCACAAAATAGCTCAATCCAATTAAAATAGAGTAACCATTTTTATATAAATTCAATTAATTGGTGTGGTCTTACACGTGCATTCTACGTTGTGAAATTATGACCAACAACTTGTTCTTCCAGCACTGCTAAATAATTGCCTGAAGTCAGAGGATAAAGAATAGAGAAAGCTGAAAATCCATTATGCTCTGTAACAGTCTGACTAAAACTAATTAGCTGCTATCTAAATTTTCACACTTCTATTTCATGATCATCTTCTCTTGTAAAAATAAACCCATGCACTCTGAAATGAGGTAAACACAAATGGTATTCAAAACATGAACATAGCAGGTACAATTTTGAACTCTACTCTGGCTCCCCAGTACGTGGCAGAGACACTGGAGGGGACAGGGGTTTTAGGACAGGCATCCTCCCTGAAGGGAGACAAGAAGGGGAGTTCCCAAAACAGCCCACCACATTGGTGCTCCAAATGTTCCCTCCGAGCTTTGTATGTTCACAAATACAACGATTATTTAAAAATCCCCTGACCAATGTGTTTTGCATGTTAAAAAGGTATGGATTGTTGGTAAGTATAAATAGGGGTTGAAAGTTTGAATGACGTCATGCTGGTCCGCAAGAGCAGCTAGTACTTATAACTCTTATTGCTATGGCTTATGTAAAGCACTTGAACAATTTGGGAAGGGTAGTGCTTGCAGGGAGATGAAACTGTATATTCCTCTTTAAAATTAGTTCAGATTATCTCCAGCTTTTTCAGACTCACAGGGTCAGTGTCAGGATTGTACAGAAACACTTGTGGAAAAATTATCATAATAAAATAATGATCTTTTTGTAGAAAATTTTAATCTCTTCAGGAAGCACACTCTTACACATTATGAAGACATCCACTGGGTAGAGTTGTGATGCTCTAACTTCATTTACCTGTCAGGAAATTCCTTCTCTTGTGAAGAGACAAATAAGAAGTGCTTACCTTGGTTTTGTGTGCTGATACAGCCAAGTTTGATCAAGTTTTTCTCTTGTATTATTATTTATAGGTTCACATAAGCAGATGTTTTAACATACATCAGTTTATCTACCAGAACTCAAAAGCAACTAATGCAGCTTGTTGAGCTTGATTAGATGGGGAAATAGAGGATCACTCTATAGCTAAACTCTTTATTAATTTACACTATGAAATTCCTAACCTGAAACTCAGAGGCTTTTAGAACATCAGTGCCTTATAGAAAGAGGATAATACCGACCGTGAACTCTCTAGAAGGCAGGCCTTTCGGCTATTTCCTTTGGACACATTACTCCCAGGAGATGTGAATGAAGAACGCTACCTAAACTATTTTTATTTCAGAATCATTTGTATAAGAGAGTTCATCTCATTGGCCTTTATTTCCTCACTTTGCAGACCATGAAACTCAATGGAAAATTGAGTAATAATCAGTCCCTGACCGAGACATGATCCTGTTGCATCCCCAAGCCGCATTGACACATTAGAGCTTGTTTTATGTTACATCTTTTGTCTTGTAATACATAAGTTTTATGTGTTATTTTATTTTATGTAACACATAAAGTAGCATAGGTACAGCACTGGACTAGACAGATGTCCAGGTTCAGCCTTGCCTATAATGCAGAAATGTTCATGCTGAAAGATGTTCATATGCAGTCTTAGACACTCTCACCCCAATGAAGCTCTCCAACCTAAAAACAGTGCATAGTGAGTGTTCCTCTACCGCTGCATTTTTCTTGGGATGGTAGGTACCATCTTCACCTCCAGCAGGGCCATGCTGTGTCCTAACCCCGCGTCTAGAGGTGTCCTCCAGAGCAGGGCAGAGCCCAAGCATAGCACTTCCCTTCACTGCCCAGCCGGCAAGTGAGGGACATGCCAGGGATGGGCACCCACACTCACTCCTCAGAGGGTGCCACTGAGAGAGGAGGGATTTCTCCCTATGGGACTACTTCTGTAACATTTTGCTCCATCCTTTCAACAATCAAGCCAGTGGCTTGTTGCCAAGCCAAGATCCTGCCTTGGCTATCAGGTCTCATTTATGTCAGTGAGCAATGGTCTCAGTAAAAGAAAATGTTCACAGTCAAAACTATTCTCAGTGAAATCAAAATAGTCAATGCATTGTCAAGGAAGAGTGGCACTGCCCTACCAAATAAATGTCACTTTGGAAGCAAGTATATTAACAAAAAATATATGTGTAGGCAAAGTCCAGACACTTGTTTTGACAGTGTATGATTTTGCTCCCTTGTCAAACTTCTCTTATTACACATGGAATCACACACTCATTTTCAACAAGTACATGACGATGCAGGAGATTACCAGTACATCACAGCATGTATTTGCCTTTGGATTCGCTTAATGTTTATTTAGGCTTATCCAGCTGAATTGGAGAATACACATGAACCAAATTCAAGCACTGCTTACGCTTTAATTACAAAAGTTTACGCTGGACCTACGCTGTGCGTCTCCTCTTTCCACCGGGATACATTTCTGCAGAGTGATTTAGATACTTTATGTTCCTCAATGGATCTCCTTGTTGTAAACATGCAACTTTATTTAAAATATGAATTCCTGAATTAGATGCAAATAAAATGTTAAATAAGAGATTTTCATCAGTAATTATCTACCAATAAAAATAGTTTTATATGCTTAATAATGAATATAATTGGAAATTTTTATGCACATTACTGTGTAAGTATTTGTAATTATTGGTTTACATTATTTTTCTATCAATCTTTATATCCCTATGGAATAAAAATTCAGAATATTTTTAACCTAAGCATATACATTTGTAAACCAGATAAATGTTGTGATTATCACTTCCTGTATATAATTCCTCATGAGGGATTCAGTTAATTGAACATACCTTTCAAAACATAATCTATGGCTTAATTAAGCTCAGCAAATATAAAATTTGAAACCACATACCCTCTATTGGCAGCAAAGCCAGGGACTTTTTCATTCCTTTTTATCCAATGCTACCAATGATTGCTTTGCACAGGCACATAATACATGCAGGTAGCATGACTATATCCAAAACAGAAGTTAAGTTTTTGATTTCACTGTCAGGGATCAAAAGTCTTTTTTTTATACCTACATCAACTCTTTTAATAACAAAATAAGAACTTATTGACGTTGAGTAGATTTCATAGCTTGTAGAAAAGACACATATCATTGTAATGTGTGAAATTTTAATCAGAAATGTTGTGAAGGATAAAGGTAAACTGACTGCTATAATTAATGTGTTCTGCCACAGATATTTAGCTGACACATTTGAGAAGTGTGGTTTATGTTAACTATTCCACTGCTTGAATTCTGTCCTCGCTAAATGATGGTACTGTTTGACAGTTTTAAGTTACGATGCTTTCCTGCCTTCAGTAAAGTTTTTCTTCATCTAGGGTATGATCCTGTAAACCAGAAACTTGCAGTAGTGCAGTGGTAGGTGGACAATGGACGTGCTGACGTAGATAAGGCTGTACTTGGTAACATATGTTAAATCTGCTAGCAAAAGTTGTCAGGCTTGAACCACTTGAATATTGCCTTTCCTGTCCCTCCCTCTTTTAGCACTTCAAACATTCTATTTATTTTATCATTCAGTTTATGGTAACTTGTGCCCACAGCCACAGTGTCTTGAATCAAAAAAAAAGGTTATGTTACCCATGGAATGCAAATTACAAAAATCTATTACCAGAACAATAACAAGGATGGAGTTATAAGAAGATTATTGTTCTCAAAACAAAATGCCTATCTGTTACATCTAATGTATTTTTGGAAAAAGCCCAAGGCCCTGATTCTGCCACTGTTCCTTGCATTGAGTAGAACCATATGGTCCCATTGGAGTTGATCTAACTGCCTTTGGAGTATGCTACCACTCAACATAAATAAGAGTGGCAGGATCTGGCCCTGAATGAGCGCATGGGCTCTGCACCCTGCCCTAAAGGTTAACAAACTGGGTAAGAAAATTCCAGGGCTGAAGGGGATTCAGCTGAGAAGGCCCTCTCTGATACAAGCTCCCACCCCTCCAGATGTAGGGCCTCTTAAAGGAAATGCTCATTCAACATACATTCACTTTAGTAGGTTTTATAAGAAGATACATTCTTTTTGCACATAATTTATATATTGTTCTATTTCCAGAAGCAATGAGCTGCCTGTGAAACTAATTGCTTTAATGAAGGAATGACAAACCTGGGACAGACAGGAAATAACAGCTTCAGAACTGCGTTTGTCATTCTGAAGCAAGAAAAGGGATTTTCTGGTGCACATAATATTTGGTCTCACAACCAACAGAACTCATTTTGCAGTCCTTAGGCACCCAGCTTCTCTCTGCTCAGTAAAGACTACCCTAAATGCACATTTTATTTTCCAAGCAAATAACATCTTTAAAAAGTTGCTCTTGCAAATAGAAAAAATTGTTAACTTTTGCTGCATCATAAACCCCCCATCAGTACAGCACATTACAGGCCATATTTTCACAGGGTACTGGGTTATGAGTATGCAAAATAAATCACTATGATCTGTCTGAAATAGATGATTAAAGTGATTTTTTTTCAGAGTGCAAATAGAGAGAAAAGTATCATTTATGAAAAATCCCATACTAAAAGTCAGGGATTCTGATTCTTTACTTCTGCCTTGGATATATCAGTCTTACCTGAAAAGATCTACTGCAGGCACCTCTTGCCATGCCAGTATGGGTGTGCAGCAGACAAAAGACATACCAGAAAGGGGAAGACAGATATGCCACTTAAATTAAATAGGAAATGAATTGGCCAGCAAGTTGGCATGTCTGCTGAGACAAATCATAGACAACATGTCTCTCAACAACAGAACTTATTTGTTTTCTCTTGCCAACAGATTCATCACTGCCCAGGCAAAACAGGCAAAATACATTAGTGTCATGGTAAACTGATAAAGAGAAGTGCTTCAATCTAGCATCCTCAATGGCGAAAGTCTTAGGGCTGTATTGATCTGTGTTATATAAATCTTGTTTTCTGTCTGCAGAAGTGAATCAGGAATGACCCTTAAGGTTAACAAACATTGTAATGTCTTTCAGCTGGGGCAGATGCCTATGTGCTCCACACATTGTATTTGGTCAAGTCCCATCTTGTCATTTTACTGCCAAGGAGCTTAACTAATTGCTGGCAATCATAAGACAGTTTGATGGAAGCAAAGAATTCCTACAATTGTTGCCCCTCTCCCTTTTTTTTCTCAGCCTTAACAAGCACTCAAAGCCATGTAGCGGAAAACAATCAACACTGAATTAGTCAGCAGGAGTCTTAGCTGAGCTGGAACTTTATGTAATTGGCATGTCATGTTCGTACATAGCCAGAAGCAGGCCTGATTAAGCTGATGTATTTTGTTTCAGTAAACTTTTACAAAAGCCACTTTACCTCCTCTTGTTTGGTTGCATGTTATCCATGTGTTTAACATGAGATTTTTCTGCAGAGCAAAGGCACTAGACAGTCACCACAGGCATTTTGGACTGGAGAAGTATTGTCATACCAGCATGTGCAATATTACATAATAAACAAGTGTCTAGAAAGAGCCAGGAACAAAAGAAGCAAGTTCGTTATCAAAGTATAACTCTTATACCAAACTTCTTTGGTTTCTGAGCACAAGTTCATTTTCTACAGCCTATTTAAGCAGGTTTGAGAAAACAATATGCCAGTTACAGTTTTCTGTTAGAACTCTTTCCAACTAAACTTGCGTAGTTTTCTTAGGGTTTAGTAAAATGATTCCCATGCAATAAGGAATCCTTCCAGTGGAGATGCTACTCAAGGCACTTAAGCAGTCCACCCTATCTGATCCAATAAAATTTTACTGTGCGTTTTACTTTGCCCTACAGATAGATTTAGCCTTAAAATGCTAAAAATGCCAGTCTACATGGAAAAAGAAAGTAGCTAATGCTTATTGCTAAAAGTAAATCATAAAGCTTAAGGCACGCCAGCTATATTCTTTCATAGCAGTGTCCTTTTTGTCATTACCTTAAATCAAACTATATAGTTGAACTTTGCATAGATTATTAAAGCTAAAAGAGTGAGTATTCCATGCTTCTATTACGTCATAGTCGACAATATAAAGACAAGATTCAGGGAACTAATGGAGCTTTTTTCTTTTTGTCATAGAAAGGTCAAGCTAGTTTTCCACATTTTATATATGTGTCATTCTCGATACAGCAACAGAATCTCTTATAGAAAACAATGTAAGTAAATGTCTCTATGAAGCTACTAGTCACCTGATCAAAAGCCAGTGTTGAAAAACACTTCTAATGACTTTCTCTTATGCATCAGTGCACCTACTAATGAGCTGCCAGAAAAGGCTTTGCAAAGCTTTGCTAAGATAGAGCAGGAATGTGAGAAGCCTGAGATCTAACTTCCCCGCTGTGATCCCTGCCTTTCTACTAACAGGGAGCCCAGGCGCGGAGCTGCTAATGAGCATGCTGGAGAGAGTGTCCAGCCCAGCTCCGGCTAGAGACAATCCACCTGTCTGCTTTCCAATGCAGGGTATGGTGCATGACAGTAAGACACCCCGTTGTATTTTGTACTTAAATAATTTAGGTATTTATTGATTTTCTTCACATTTTTATTTTGGGGCTTTTTCTTATTGTTTTGTTTTGGTTTTTTTTT
>VYZQ01063847.1:21261-32946 GCA_013400655.1 Mystacornis crossleyi | reverse complement strand
GCTCCGGTGTCACGGGGCTGGAGGCAGCGCGGCCGCTCCTGCCGGTCAGCGAGGGCTGCGGGCGAGGGTCCCGAGCCGAGGGGCAGAGTAGGGAGCCGGCCCCGGCGGCCAGGCGGGTCTCGGCCGAGGGGCAGTGGCCGGGGCCGGGTGCGGGGCGGCTCCGCGCCTCCTGGAGCGCCGCAGAACGGCCGGCAGTGCCCGCGGTGGGTGCCGGAGGGAACGGGTTGAGCAGCGGGTTGTTTGCTTTATTCTGGACCCCTCATCCCTCCCGTGCTGTAGGGGGAAGGGGGAAGGCTTGTTTTGGGCCATAAGGTAGAGAGAGATAAGTGGCCGAGTGAAAGAAGAAGGCGAAGCCTCTGTCCTGCAGCGGTAGGCGAATGACACGTGTCAAGTTGGAGCGATACTGTGCAGGGCAAGGAGTTCGAGTGATGGCATGAAATGCGTGGAAACAGCTACTGGTAGAGTAGTATCGGGAGAAACTTAGTCTCCTGAGCAGGTACAATTACCCATTTTGCGAACTTCTCTGACAGTTTTGTTCTGATAAATTACTCAAACCCTTCCCGTTGTTTTTCATCAAACATCAGTGTTGGTTACGTTTACCTGTCGCGTGTTCTTACGGGAAGCTCTGTCAGGCAAGGGCTTCATTTCTGTGGAGCTTAGCAAAATGAGGTGCTGGTCCTTAAATGGTATTCTTGAGTAGATCTTGGAAGCAAATAACAGCACTGAATATTAGAAACAATTTTATGTGCAGGCAGTTGTGCATGTAAGCACAGGATATATGTAGGACAAAGGTAGCTTTACCTCTTCTTCCCTTTCTTAAGATACTAAGGTTTAAAGGACTACATTTAGTCTTTTTACAGGAAAGTTAAATCTCCAGGAACTTTTAAAAAAGAGATGGAGTGTGGTAGCTAGTATGCTGAAATATTAGCTTTGAACCAAAATGTTCAAAAATATAAAACCGGGGACAGAAGATAGAGTAGCTGATATACTTAAATATTTCGTTTTAAAACCAAAGAAACATACAGATCAAGGAGAGTGGCAGGAGAAACATTGTGGCAGTAGGTGTAGTTCAGTGGAATAGACAAGGTGATTAAAAAAAGCAGCTAGCCAAGGCTGTGTCTTTAGTTATATGTATTAATAGTATCCCCCTTGGCTTTAGAGTTGTATTCAGAATATACTTATGATTCAGATGTGTATTTTTAACTGACTCATTGGACGAGCATTTTGAATACACTTTTATCTGTAGGGGGGGAAGTATGGGGAAAGGAAGATGAATATATGTGATTATAGATATGGATATCTTAAACAAACAGTGTGAAATCTATAAACTTTGTACATTGATAATGCTAGCGGGAGTTGCCTTTTCTCAGCGAGTTTTTTCAAGTTCTTTATTATGTCTCTATGCATTTTTAAAGTAAATGAAACTGAACAGAATATTAATGAAATGAAATTGAGAAAGAAAACAGATGAACTATTTATGTTAAGCCCATCTGGTTATATCTATCTATATATGTTGTAACAGAAGTTTATCTTCAACTTTTCCAGTGTTTTTCAGTATATCCTCTTTTTTATTTTAGTGATAGGGAGTTTTAACGAATGTTCCACTGCAGCATTCCCATTAAGTCCTTCTGAGATTCATTAATAGTCCCATTGCAGAGAACACAGAGTTATGGGTAAACAGAATTCTCCAGGTTTCTGAGTTCTCAACAGCCTGCTCCTGGGTATTCCTGTTATGCCCCTAACAGCAGTTGGAGGCCAAGCACATCGTTTGGAGTTTCAGCTCTGCCCTTTCGGGATGGATGAAGGCTGACAGTTGATGGGTTTTGTCCCCTCCCGGTGGGCTGGGTGGTATCACTTGAACACCGCACTGTCTAGTGCTGCTTCAAAGATTTAAGCTGGGCTGTGAACCAGTATCTGCTAAAGATGAGTACGCAGCCAGGTTCTCCTTGGCATCCCAGTGTGAAAGAACAAGAACTGTAATGTTGTTTGCTTTAGGCTGGTTTAGGGAATGACTAATCATCCAAAGGAATGGATGGGAAAAGAATTTTGGTTCTTGTCTACAAGTTACGTGATGCCTTGGTAGATAAAGTGGTAGGAGGTGTCTGTAACGCTACCAGCCTGTGTGTGCTGGAGTGGAAAGATGGGTATTATGTTGATTATGAGTCTTCAGTTTGTGTTTGTATCCATATTTTTGTATATGCTAACAAGAGCTCACATGGCTGTTTTCAAAGTAGAATTGCTTGGATTTTTTTTGTTAGCTTTTGTAAGGAGTAAAATCATGTTTTCATGGGTACAAAGTGGATACAAAGTTTCACTGCTGCACTTCGGATATCTTTTATTAGTCTCTTATGAAAAGTTTCCTTTTGTTCATTGCGTAGTTTCAGCTGCATCTGTGAAGTCCAGATAATCAGTGCCTTGTTATTTTCTCTTGCTCATAACTTTGGGATAAGATTCTCTTTCCTTTGGAAGAGATATATTAAAGCAGTTTCTAAAAAACCAGTGTTGGGATTTCTTTTTACATAAAGATTTTTGCCTGGGCTATTCAGGCATTTACTGAGTTCATTCTTGCATCCCTACTGCTGCCTAATGCTTTCCCACCTGTTCCTGTAAGAGTGTAAGCAATAATTCCTCTTGGGGGGCAGTGAGAATCCCTGTTCACTGGATCTGGGGTTCAGTGTGAACTGGTCCCTGTTCCTTTTCCTTCCAATCCTCAATTGCTTTGCTTCCTTCGTCTAAAAGATGAAAAGATTCAATTTGGTTTTCTTTTGTATCTGATAAACAGAAGTCATTGAGTAAAATACCATTCATTGCTGCACCCTGGTAGCAAACTGTGAGCATGTTCTTTAAAAATTGCTGTATTAGTAGGTGTGGATTTTTACCTCATTAGTCTAGTAAAGCAGTAACTCTGGGAAGGGAGGGTGAAGAATATGAGTAAGATAATTATGGAAATTAAAAGTTGCTATCAGAAGGGAAAACATTTCTATGGCTTTCAGCTTTTCTTACAGGAGAAGTTGACTTAAAAGTTATTTTGGGAAAAATCTACCTCAAATAGAAAATAATAAAATATTCTTATCAACACAGTTGATGAGGGAGATGCCGGTGTGTGTTTACTGGTAATATAAGTGAACTTTACAAAGACTTATCTTGCAAATCAAGATATATCAGAACTTAGTGAGTATTGGTCAGAACATGAGAAGTATGTTCTGCTATGAGGTTTTTGAAGTGTTTGTGCTACTGATTAAGTAAATGCTGTGCAGATCCTTTTTCAACATGTTTCAGCATGAACTATCCAAAGTACACCTGTCAAATAAATATTTATATAAATATATACTTTGTACTTGCCGCCATTAAATCAAGCAAGGTGGTGTGAGTTCCCTCTCAGCTCACTAATGTCAGTCTTTTCATCCCTACACTAATGAATCCATTTTAATCCTCTGCACTGAACAAATCAAACGTGTCTCTTGATGGTTATCATTCTGACTTCCTCCTTAGAAGAGCAGGAATCTGATTAAGATATTTTGCAATTCTGTTAAGTAAAGGGATGCTGTTCTTTTCAATGCTGATGACATCCTTGTTTTTTCATTCCCATGTAAGAAAAGATTCTACAAGTGGTTACAGCTTGCATAATTTATCAGTTTTTCCTGCTTTCCTTCTCATGTGCTCCATTAGAAAATATAAAGGTATGACTGTGACAACTAGAGAAACTGACTAATTCATTGACTGAGAAGGTATTTTGGAAATCAAATTCAGGAAACAAACAGAAAATCCACATGGAATTCCACCAGGTAATTTGTTCCTTGCAAACAGACACTTTCTGAATGATGTTCACGTAGTTACTGAGTTTGGTGAATAAGGCTTAGGAGTAGAATTCAAGAGCTTTCCCTGCTTTTTTCCAGCCACTGGGCTTTCCAGTCACCATTTACTTTCCCTTGCTATCATCTGGGTATTTAATCTGCAGTGTAGAAAGATGATCAGGAGAATGAACTATCAGCACCTCCAGATCATCTGATGGAATGTTTTTGCTGAAGAGGTTCCAGCTGCCTGATGGGCACTGCTTGGTACTGGAGCCTCCGACTGTAAATGCTGCTGGCTGAAGTTACTACTCAGTGGAATAATCTGACAACTAAATAATGAAATTCTTCTTTTCCTGCAGTAATACAGTTTGAACATCACCACAAACAATAAATGCCATTTTCTCTGCTGTTTTGTGCATCATTGGTGATTAAAATTTCGGAATCAGAAACATCAGTAGTAAAAGTATAATCCTTAATTTTTTTGTGTGTGTGGCTCTACACACTCTTTTTCAGACTGGTAATGAACTTTTTACTGAACTGTGAGGCAGTTACCGGGAAGCAGAGAATACTTTTTAAATACAGAGATTTGTCAGTGTTACATTCTGCACTCTTTTGAGCTCAGAGTATCAGTATACAATAAAATAGTTTCCAGTGCTTTGTTTGTTGCCATTATGAAATAAAGTCCACAAATGCCATTTTCTGTTCTTTCTAAAATCTGCAGTTATAATCAATGCATCCTTGCATCATAGTTTTAAAATGCTAGTTGTACAAACACACAAATACTGGTGAAAATTATTATTGTGCAGCTTCTTTTTGCTGATAGAATGTATTGATATCAGTATTACATTAAAACTTGTGGTGATTTACTGAAATAAACCAGTACCTTGAATTTGTGTTACCTTTGAATTACATGTTTTAGTCATGTCAGTATTGAAGGGGAGTGGGGTGGGGTATTATTTTAAACCTTTCCCTTCCTGTACAATACAATTGGTACTGTAATACACTGTGTTATGTACAGCTGTTCATATATCCAGTCACAGCTCCACTCTTTTTGTTGTGTTTGAAAATATGTTGGGTTTTATGTAAAAAAAAAAGGTGAAAGTTACGTCTGTAGAAAATGGAGTGATTAGTTACATGTACATATTCAGACTTTTTACTCAGTTTGAAAAAGTTTTTAATTCCTTTGTGAACACTTAAAGCTGCTATTTTACACTTTGCCCTTTGAGATTTAATGTGGTGTACCTTTGGGTGAGCTGCCTATTTAGCATTTTGTTATTTTTCTTGTCTTGAATGAAATATTCTCAAAACCATGCCATGAGTTACTAAAGAACTGATAATTGTGAAAACTTGTAAGTCACAGAATTTTTTTGTGAGGTTCTGATAAAATAGCAATGAACTTGACCACAGTTTCAGTCACTGTGAAGTGCCAGGTTTTTTATTTTCTTTGGTTTTTGCAATGTTTGGCATGTAGTCAGCTTGCAGTGAGCAAATGCTCCTGCACAGCATTGGCAGATGAAATAATTTCTAAAAAGGATGTTGTGCATGTTCTAAAAATACCAAGGGGTGAAATTGGTACAGATCACTTGATTCAATATAATTGTTGAGATTGTGATCACAAGGATGCTTTAGGTGCTTATGAAAAATGGCAACAGATTATTTTTAGATTGGCATTTCTGTGAATAGCTTAGAGCTGGTTATCCTGCTGCTGTTCAGGTGTAGCTGCTCAATAAGCACATGTGGCAAAAGCTGCCTCAGTAACATGAGCAAGTGTGCTTGAATTCCTGAGGACTGGTTCATGCTCTAGTTTTGAAGCTGTATTAGAAATATATTTGATGGAGTGTGGAAGTTTTCACAGTAAATAATGTCTGAACATGTAAATAGCATTTTCTGAAGAAGCTTGGCAGCGTACTACAGGAGCTAAAGGAATGGAAGGCAGCTGTGCTCACTGATTTGTGTAGTTGTTGGGTTGAGACCAGTAACAGTGAAGGAAAAGAAAAAATAGCAGATACAGAAACTCTTAAGTAGTACCTGGTGTTTGTAAATAAAATGCTTTCGTCATTTATACATGGAGTTTATAGTTAGATAGTTTATAGTCCATAGTTTATATGTGGAACAATTGTCTAGGTCCTTTCTCACATACACACTGCCATCCTTACTCCTTCCCTGGAGACTTTGCTGCAGTTCTGTGTTCTCCCCGGAGCCCTTTGTGGCAGTGGCAGCAGGCAGAGTTCATGCCCAGGTGCTTCCATTCTGAGCTGTACCCTTCATTCTGTGCACAACTGCCAGAGAGCCGCCCAGAGAATCCCTGCGAACACACCTTGCTATTCAGCTTCTATTTTTCCTTCCCCAGCAGCAGCTGGACAGCTTAAAATTAGAAAGTTGTTAAAGAATTAAAAACTATGCCTGTAGTCATGTTTTAATGTCTAAACTGTACAGGATTTTAATCTTTTAGCATCCACGTCTGTTGGTGATTTTGTAGGGAAGCAAATCTTCATTTTGAAATTGTCCGCAAAGAGAAAACACTTCTGAGTACTGGTTTTGCTCAGACTCTTTAATTTGTTTTTATGCTAATGTTGCATTTGTAATTCAATCCAGCAGAAAGTTCTTTAGAATAGGAGCAGCATAGGAAAATGTTTCCATAAAATTCATACTTGAAAAAATCGAGGGCAAGTCCATCCACTACTTCTGTGATTCTCCATAGGAAACAGATGTTGCAAATATCGATTAATATATGAAAGTGTAGTGAGTATCTCATGGTGTTCTCATATCCCCCTTTTTCAGCTTTTTGGGTTTTTTTTGAAGGAAAAACAAGGAGCATGCTGACCAGGAAGATAGTGAGAAATTACAGGCAGAGGAAGCTGTATAAAGATGAGGCTGTTTCTGATGTGAGTGTAAAGGTTATACTGTAATGAACGTAGAGAATTTCATTACATTTAATCCTCACAATTAGTGTAGTTACAAAACCTTTTGCAAGTTCAACAACTTTGGGACAGAGGAGGAAAGGAAATAGGATCAACTGAAATTATAACCTTTAAGAATGAGAGCGTGAAATACTTAAAATGTCCAGTGGTTAAGAGAAAAGTATAGATTTTTAAACTACTCTTTGTTACCCCTTAGGGAAACTTTGTTAGAGTTCTTGTGAGATCTGCACGCATGACCAGGAAATATTTGCACTCTTTTGTTATTGACAGCTGCTTTGTTTGACTTTTTTTAAGGGAAGTAATTAATTTTGAATCACTTTAGTTTACCATATTTAAAAGGCTGTAAGGAGATAAGTGTGAGAAGACTGGTTCTTCAGGATGTCCTTAGTAAGACATATTTAAAGTCTTTTAAAATATGAAAAATACCTTCTGTAAAACTGAAAAGTAGATACTTTGGTCTCCATTTCTCCCCAGACATGTGTTCCCTCACACTGTATCTTTTTCTGTAGTCTTTGGAACAACTTCCAGGCTTGTACTTACTTCTGGCCCCATCCCAACTTTTTTTGTCATTCCTATTCTTTTATAAGTGTTTTTTACAAATGACCCAGGAATGCACAACAGTAGGAACAAACTCTCAAAGGCAAACATTAGCCTCATAACACACTTTTTTTTTTGTGAGGCATAGGGTTATTTTTGCGCATGTTTAGAAAGTTGGAAGTATTAGACTTTGAAGTGTATATGTATTATAAAAGTAATTTGTTCCTATGCATTTTCCAGGAGTGACAGTTGACAGCTGGCACGCAGCTGGTTCGGTGAGGTGGCACTTTCAGTTCTTTTTAACTAAAATTTTGTTGCTAAGGAAGCATTTCCGAGAAGGTGCCTTTGAAAACAATAATAATCTACACAAGGCAGAGAAGAGAGTAACACAGACACCGCATTTTCCGAAGGGAACAAGATCCCAGAGGCTCTGCTACAGAGCTGATTTTGTACCTCCTCTCTGAATCGGGCCATCCCCCATAGAGGAAAGCATTTGTAGGGCTCAGCCGGGCAGGGCCATGGGTGCCTTTTGGGATCTGCAGCAGTTATCCTGTACCTACAGCAGCTGGCAGCCACAGCGAGAGTGCCATGAGGGTGGAAGCAATGGCATTGCCCCAGCAGTGACACCTTTTGCTCTTCTAGGCCTTTCAGAATAGAAAGGGGAGTTACTCCTCTTGTCCTGTGAGCAGCACTGCCATTTACAGACTCATACCCTACCTAAGCATGGAGCGTCTCATTTCAGTCCCCTAGGATACCACAGAAAATTGTAGTTATGTCCAGGTGGTGTTGGCATTTAGTGATGTAAGCACTACTGCATATAATACATTCATTTAAAATACTCCTACTACTCTTCTGCTGGTACTGTTAACTCTCCTGAAAACCCCCCAACAAACCAGGGAGGGGGCAGAAGTTCAATAATTAGGAAAATGGTCAGAGTCAGGATATATATTCTTGAGTTTTGATGGTATTTTATGCTTGTTATGAAGCATTTTTTTCTTTACTTGTAAAGTGACAGAAGACCTCTAGTTGCACTAGCTTCAAAACGTTGTTGGATTTTGCCTGAAGTCTCCCCAGGTATAATGGAGAATTTGGAGGTGGGGATAAAGTATGTTATTGAGGTACTCAAAAACCTGATACTTTAAAGTCAGTCAGAATCAAAATTAAATGATTGTGTCTAAAGGTTGTTCAGAATTTCTTTTTGCTTCAGGAAAAATTCCAACACAAGATATATCAAGTTAACAGCTCAAAATTACTCTGTTTAAGACCTCCTGGGATCTGTGTTTTAAAAAGTGTATTCAGTTTGCTACGAGTGTGTTATAAAATACGTCTTTGTAAGTGTGTTTTGGTTCAGGCATTTGTAACAGGATTTTAAGTGAACTGTTGTCTCATTAACTCAGACTAGGCTGCCACAAAGCACTTGTGTCGAGTAACACCTCAGTGCTCTGACAGGATTAGTTTAGTAACCTGTATTTCAAAAAGAAGTTGCTTCTTTCCTCTAAAATAAAGCCAAATGTGAGTCTGAGACCACCTGCTCAATGCTTCCCTCATTCCGAGGACCTTTTGCAGCCTGGGTTTACTTCCCAGGTAGTGACTCCTCTCACCTGGCTGTGCCAGGGAAGTTGGCCTCTAAAAAGAGCTTTGTTGGGCTTGCAAAGAAACACGGAGCATGAGTAGCTCTGGTGAGGGTAGGAGAGGGTCGTGGGTTGTAAGGACTCTCTGGAGTCCATGGTTTAAAATCACAGGGTAAAAAGAGGGCAAATAGGGGAAATTATATCCCGGTGCTCACTGACTGTCTCCCCTTATTTGCTGTCTGTTGAAAAGATCTTTGATCTTCACATTTTCTGCAGAAAGCAGTGCTGTCAACATGTACCCAGAGTAGTGGTTAATGGATTGAACCTTTTGGAATAAATGAAAGAATTCCTAAATTCTGGTTGTGGGTTCTCAAGCTGATTTGATAGTACGTTTTTGCTGAGAGGGAAAGTTGAAATAAGCTCTGTTTAGTTGAACTGTTGTTAATGTCTGTTTCTGTGTGATTGTGTTTTAGAAGTAAAAGATACAGGTGCAGACCACTTTTGTGTCTTTGAAGCTCCCAGATTTCACTTATCCTTGTAATGGCTGGGAACGTGCATCCAGTCACTTACACAGACCTCGAATGTGCACCCCGAGGTTTGACAGGCAGTGACCTGACAGGCAGTAGTCACTTGTGTGGGAC
This sequence comes from Mystacornis crossleyi, assembly GCA_013400655.1. Classification (NCBI taxonomy): domain Eukaryota; kingdom Metazoa; phylum Chordata; class Aves; order Passeriformes; family Timaliidae; genus Mystacornis; species Mystacornis crossleyi. The sequence goes on along the minus strand of VYZQ01063847.1, from coordinate 23,482 downwards.
TCTGAAACTGCTGAAGCTCCATGAGATTTGAGAATTGCTGTCTTAGGCTTAATGATCCAAGTAATTCTGTGAATATCAGCTTGATGTCTGCCATTGCTGCTTGCTTCTGATCTCTTTGTCTTTCCTCTGTACTGCAGTGATTTGTGAGAAATATTTACAGAGTGTGGACATGTAGAGTCTTCTCTAGTGGTGATCCTTTTAAGTCTCAATAGGCCATTAACTTTACTTGGCAGTCAAACTTCACACACCTGTTGGTTCAACTCTTGACCTGAAACTTGTGGTTTTTGCTTAGTGTCTATTTTTAACTGTTGGGAATATTGGAATTTGGAAATACTGGGTAGAATCTGTCTGAAGTTTGACCTTAGCTTTAGGTTTCACTTTTATCTCTGAAAATAATTTTATAAAAATTAAGCAGGAATTAAAATAGTGAATTGCTGCTATAGAATTTTAATTAACTCAGTGATTCAAGGCTGAAAAATAGCAAGCCACATCTAAATGCAGTGTTAAAACCACTGCAGTTCTACATTTGAATATTGTTGTGACAGATCTAGTAACACTCTATTTTTTTGTTCCTCTATTTTCAACAAATACAGAACCTATATGGTCAAAGCAAATGTCTGTCTTGCAGATGGCACTAATAACAATGCTGCCTTTGTTGGTATATACAGAAATACAGCTTGAATTCCTTTAGTGCAACAACATGCTTTTTGCTCTGCAGCTTGCAGGTGCAGATCTTTAATGGAAGAAAGGTAAAATATTTTTTGGAAAAGTACACGGGGTGTAAATGTTTGTGTAGCACAGCCCTCTAAAATGTCCACCCAGGTCAGACCTGATTGCATATTTGTATTGTGAAGAGTTTTTGGTAAGTCTGGTCTAACAGTCAGAAATCTTTTGCATGCAGATTTAATATCATCATCTTTCTAGAAATGGAAAAATATAAAAGGCCATAGAATGGCTTGTGTTGGAAGGGACTTTAACAATCACGTAGATCCAACCCCTGCCATGGGCAGGGACTCCTTCCACTGCATCGCGTTGCTCAGAGCCCCATCCAGCCTGGCTGTGAACACTTCCAGGGATGGCGCAGCCACAGCTTCCCTGGGCAACCTGTGCCAGGGCCTCAGTATCCTCACAGTAAAGGATTTCTTCCATAAATCTAATCTAAATTTCCCCTTTCAGTGTGAACCCTTGTCTTATGGCTACAGTCATTATTACCCCTTGTTACTACTCCTTGTCTTATCAGTACAGTTCCCGAGGAGCAGTTGCTCTCTGGCTTCCTTGTAGGCCCTTCGGATACTGCTGCTGTGAGGTCTCTGTGCAGCTTTCTCCTCTCCAGGCGGAACAGCCCCAACCCTGTCAGCCTGTCTTTGTAGGGCAGGTACCCCAGTCCCTTTAGCAGCTTCATGTCCCTGCTCTGGACTTGCTCCAACAGTTCCACGTCCTCCTTATGCTGTGGCCATAAATGTACCCAGCCCTTGGGGTGGGGTCTCAGGAGGGCAGAGTAGAGGAGCAGAATCCCCTCCCCTGACCTGCTGGTCACGCTCTGTTTGCTGCAGCCCAGGATACGTTTGGCTTTCTGGGCTGCCAGCTCATGTTAAGTTTTTCATCAGCCATCACCCCCAAGTCCTTCTCCTCGGGACTGTTCTCAGTCACTTCTCTGCCCAGCCTGTAGGGGTGTTTGGCATTGTCCCAGCTCAGGTGTAGGACCTTGCACTTTGCTTTGTTGAACTTTACTGAGGTCACACAGCCCCACCTCTCAGGCTATCGGTGTCCCTCAGGATGGCGTCTCTTCTGTCCAGCATCTTGACAGCACCTCACAGCTTATTGTCATCAGCAGACTTGCTGAGGGTGCTCTCCATCTTGCTGGTTCCGACCCTCAGCAAGATGGAATGACTTCGGATGAAAGTGTCAGTGATTTTAGTAGTTTTTAAAATTACAGTTAATAGTTGAAATTACAGTTTCAAATATCTGTTGACCAAAATACTATCCTGAGAAGACTTCTGTGCTAAAATAATCATAGGGTGATTTTGTAAATTGTAGCTTTAAGTAGCAGCCTGCATTTGCGTTTTAGGTGCTGATGCAGTTGAGGGTCTGCAACTTGTTTTCCTCAGCCACTGGTGTACTGTGTCACACTTTGGCAAAGTAGCAGCATGGAACTTTGAGGATTTCTCCCAAGTACTGGATAGATGTGCTTGCTACCTGAGTAGTTGTGCTTATTTCTTCT
>VYZQ01063836.1:25297-40250 GCA_013400655.1 Mystacornis crossleyi | reverse complement strand
TTAGAAAATATTTTTAATTATATAAGGGATAAAGGTGACATGAGAATGAAAGACGAGATTCAGAGACATTACCTCAAAAAGGTGAAAACATAAGGTAACCTTCCTTTGTACCATCTATCTCTCCTGCTGTGTCAGAACAGAGAAAACTCATTAACTCAGCCTTGTGTCACCCAGTTTGAGTCTCTTACTGGAATGCCCAGCTGCAGACCTCTGGGGTGGAGCTCACCCTTTCCTTGGGAGGGAGAGCCCAGAACAGGTCCTGAATTTGAGTATTCGGAGCACTGGCATGAAAAATGGGGCATGTTTTTGAGCTAGCAGACCAGGTTTCTGGGTAGACCTGAGCAGGCATTAACACCACTGTGGACATCTGCCTCGATGAATTTGTGACCAGCATCAGCTGGACTGGTTTGATACGTGGGAGGTTGGCAGTAACACCAATGTAAACAGTCCCCATCTCTGGATTACTTATTTCTGCCCTGTGTTCTACTGTATCAGTTTCCCCCCATTTGCCTTACTTTCCAGGCTGTTTGTTTGTTTGGGGTGTTTGTTTGTTTGTTTGTTTGTTTGTATTTTTACCTTTTCAAACCATTTTGTTATTTCACGGAGTGGCCCAAAACCCAATTATAGCATAGTGAAAGAACAGTTCTCTTAAGCTGATATTGCAGCTGGAAAACCCCATATTGTTAAATCCAAATCTAGCCTGTCATTTCCAATGCCTTCCCTCTTGCTATAGATGCCTAACACTGGAAGGAAATACTTTCTTTTCTTTTGAGCCGAATTGCTTTATTCCTTTTTAAAGTAAAAAAAGTAAAGAATTCCCCTTGAGTTTGAGAAAAACACATCTAAATAGTATTCTGAGTCCAGTTTGGAAACTGAACATACATAATTTTGCTGTCTAATCAGATGCAGTTACTAACATTTTAATATGCACTCATCACCGGGTTTTAGCTATTGTATTTTAAAAAGAAATCATTTGTTTCATGAAGAGTTGAAGCACTAAGAAAATTGCGGCAATCAAAGCAATATAGATCCAGTTGTAAGGGAAAAATTCTGATTACTCAAGCATACATACCTTTCCTTTTTAACTGTATGTCTTCCAAGCAGAGGATCAAGCAGGGGATCAATAGAGTCACACGTTTTCTACTAGTACAGTCTCATCAAAAGCTAAAACTCTTTCAATGGTCTTTAGAAAACGTTACCTGAAAAATAAAATTCCTTCCCCCCCAGTATTAGGTAAATGCTGGTTATAGAAGGATTTCCTTTATATAATACAAAGGTCTAAGTTTTTCTAAAAGCATGTGGTTAAACCATGGAAAACTGTTCACAAAGAATTGCCCAGTGTTTAAGAGTTTGACAGTTTTGAGTTCAACATCTTTCTACCTATGCTCTTGCTATTCCTCATATTAAACAAAAAATATACTGCTGGGGCTTTTCTTATAAGCAAATATGAGGGTACAGCCCCACATGGCAGACACTGGAATAGACATAGAGATGTTGGGGAAGCATATATATATATCTATATCTATATCTATATNAACCATGGAAAACTGTTCACAAAGAATTGCCCAGTGTTTAAGAGTTTGACAGTTTTGAGTTCAACATCTTTCTACCTATGCTCTTGCTATTCCTCATATTAAACAAAAAATATACTGCTGGGGCTTTTCTTATAAGCAAATATGAGGGTACAGCCCCACATGGCAGACACTGAAATAGACATAGAGATGTTGGGAGAGCATATATATATATATATCTCTCTATATATATATCTATCTATGTTCCTGTGTAGCAGCTTTTGGTATATCCTCATCTAAACTATAAACACTTTCCTGAAGGGTTAGAATCTGAATGACTTGGGAGAAATCTGTTTCCATGGGCATGGAAAAAGGAATAGATAATAATGGAAAGATAAGTAAGCAGACGATATAATTTCGCAGAGCAGAGTACTACTGAGCGTGAATGAAAAATCATGATTATTTTTGAGGGCTGGAAAAAGAATGAAAAACAAACCAGAACAGATGAGGGAAAAGAGCTGATTCAAATGAGCAGACAGGCTAGATGATTAAGACTTCTTTTAAAAATCAGGCATTACTATGATCATTTACTGTGTTGTGTAATTGTGTGTTAAATCTGAAATTTAGTAAAATAAACTCTGAAAGCCCTTTGAAATAGAGAATTATCTCCCTAAATCTAAGCAAAGATAAGAAAATACATGAAGAGATCAGTTACATGCTGGTGTTATCAGCTTCATATAATTCAGTTAAAACAATAGGAATTAAAAACGTTTGTTTACCAGGAAATGACCCCATGTTGGCTTTTCCCTTGAGTGCTGCACATACATATGAGGTGCACATGCTGTGTTCTGCTGACTAAACTGCAGAGTATAAGCAAGGTCTTATCGTCAGGCTTTGCACCTTAGCTCTTGAAAAAGTGATTTGACCCTCACAAGAACTGCACCTCAACCTCCATTTCATTTCCTCCTCAACATTTGAAAAGAACATAAGAAGGGCGCCTTTTCAAGCACCATTTTAAAAGGAAAATGATGCTATGGCTAAATAAGGAGGACTGTTGTAATATTTCAATTCTTTAAGTAAGTGCATTTCAACAAACACCAATCCCTTATGAAAATTAGGGGAACTTGAAGGCAGTAAATATGAAGGCCAATTCTTCAGCGTGCACATCTTCTTTCTGTCCTAGACGTACGACTTTAAGGTCAGCTCCATATTTATTCTTTATTCATTTAATTCCCTGTTGCCGGGGATCTATCATCGGAGGTCAGCACTCACAGTTTGTTAGAACAGTGGCATTTTCTGTTGACATCCCATCAGCCTCGTTACTCCATGCCACAGTCGTAGCATCATCCGTCAATGTGGCAATTGGGTCCAGGCCCTCCGTCACAGGAACAGGAGCCTTAGAATCAGAGTGGAATATAATCATCCAGCAAGGTTACCAAGTAGCAAGACATGACTCAGTGCAATGCACAAGATAACTGGGGGGATATAAATTAAAGTAAGGCAGAAAAGTAAGGAGGATCCCTGTGGAGTTTCAGATGAAAAGAAAGTACTAGGAAATGTGACGAGAAGCAGTTTATCATATTTATAACAGATTTTAAAAAAGTGTTTTCTCTTAAGACATTTACTTCATAAAAATATTTATAGTTCAATAAAGTTAAAAATGCACCATATATTATACATTTCAGTGCATTCTGATATTGCAAATTCAATGCTTATGTATGCTCTTGAGCAGCTATTTCTGGAACATAAATCAGTACTTTTCCACAAAAAAAAATTTTTTTTAAAGCAGGATTCCCATGGCATCTTATTAATATAGTTCAGTTCACTCAAAAGGCAGAGAATGGGGCCATCTCCGGGGGCAGAGGCAGCCGTGGAGCTCCCTGTGGGGCACCAGCTGCAGCAGTGCTCTCGCGTGAGTGCCCCTGCACTAAGGAGGAGGCTGCCACAGAGCAGCCATCTCACAGCCACGCTTGTTGGATGCCAACTCCTCACAGGCACTTGGAAGGAGACGAAATAAAACAGAAATGGAACATCTGAAATCAGTACTTACCAAACAGGTATGGCTGGGAAGGGAAATGCTTAGCGCAGTACAACAGAGCAAGAGAGAATGAATAAATAAGTTATTTGGAACAAGCAAGAGGGGCTGGTGGAAGCATAATAGAAGAGCTATACCAGATGCCTGGAATTAATTTTTTCCTTACTGAAGCAAAGGGCCAACCCCCACCAATTCCTTTATGGTGTTATTCCAGGCTTCCTTATTAGTGATTTTTTGATTGAATTCAAAAGCCGTAAATAAAGGAAAGCACTGCATCACCATTATTAAGCCTCAACTATCTTCTCCCCCATTCAGAAGTATCTTAAAAACACATCCATCAAAATTTTCCTTTTCCCCAGACATGTCTCATTCTCAGTGCTGGTTTTTAGACTGGAGTTTCTTTTAAAAATGTACACTGAAACAAAAAGAAGCATGTATATCTGATGTTTATTTATAATGAAAAGCACTAAAATACATTTAAGTCAAGCCCAATTTACACAGTTATTAGTAACAAGAATGGCACCATACCTCTAGTGCAGTTTCTGTGGCACAGTGTAATAGTTACTGTACTATTACAGAACACATACCACTTTAAATTGTCTAACTCATGATTCTAATCTCTGAGCCCAAAATAAACCTCACTTTTGATGAATGTGCTGAAAATACAAGCACAAAGGTCCCAGCAGGCATACACTCCCCTCTGCAAGCATGCAACATTTCTATCTCCCATGAGTAACACATTCATCTAAATATATCAAAAGACTGAAAACATGATTTGTTTTATCTCTGGGCTCTAAGACAACCAATACAATCATTTCCATGAGCTGAAATACTTCCTTGTGGAAAGCAATAGCACTGAAAAACAATATTATCAAGATTCCTAATATTAATTTTCACACAGTGCACGAAAAATATCTGCATATATAGATACACCTATTTTCACTGCATCTGCACAAAGCTGCTACTTAATGACATAGAACTACTTGCTTTTCCTTCTGTAGAGGACTATTAATAAACATCTATTTTAACATTACTTTTCAAATGTATTTGTTTCTTCTTTTCCACTCTTCCTCACTTGCAGGAAAACAGTCAAAACTGAAATGAGGTATTTTGTCTCACTTCTGTTCAGTGAAAGCATCTTAAAAAGTAAAACATCACAGTACAGTTTATTTTTATTCATAAAAATGTTCTATCCATTTCAGAGGAGTCTTAAAAGAGTTAAGAATGACATTTGACATTTATTTTCAGAGTCCTACTATTGAAAATATACAGGGCAATTTTTTCTACCTGTCAGAACTAGGCTGCAAGGTAGAAGGAGGTTTCTGAGAGAGGATTTTATCTGCAAACAAGATTTTGGTGGAAAAGGACAGATTTCAGGTAAAAGAAAGCTCTGCACAAATTAGTGACTGTTAAACACTAGCACAAAGCAAAAATCTACAAAGAGATGTCCCCACAGTTCTGAGTGCTGAGCTTGGAAAATTGAAGTTGGATTCAACTGGGTTTCCAGAGGGTTCTCATAACTCAGCTCACCTGCTGTGTCACAGATCTATGATTGAAAATGAGGTAAGTGCTGACCATTTCACATATTTCTGAGAATAAATGACATTAATCATGATAAAATGCACATAAGAAATAGGAGACTATTAGGAAGGTGTGAGGAGCATTTGCATTAAGGAAGAAAGGAATGGTCCAAAGCTTCAAAAGTAAGGAGGGAGAAAGCTTTGCAGAGACAACTCTAAGGATTAGAACTTTTATGCATTTACTGAGTACTATCATGGTTTCTTCGGTGTGCAGAAAAATGGGGATCATTGTAACTACCTGCTCTTCCTGGAGCTGAGAAACTAAGCAGAACTGGTCTCTGTACAGCTCTATCATTTTTATAGCATCTGCTGTTGCAAAGGTGTCACAAAGAACAGACTTTGACATTGAGAATTGGAAAGGGAAGGCATACCCTTTTGCCACAGAACCTCTTTCTTTTCCCTCAAAAGGTACCTGTATTCTGCTGAAGTATGTGTGCACACACACTATGTCTATCTATATCTATATCTATATATATATATCTATATCTATATCTATATCTATATCTATATCTATATCTATATCTATATCCACACACATATATACATGTCCTGGAAAACAAATACCTTCAAAGAAGCACTTCTATATACAGATCTGTACTTCAAATTTTTTAAAGACAGCAACTTTAACAAACCATACACTTCACTGGACACTCCCATTTTGTACAGATTATTTTACTTTTTTTTACCTTTAGAGAAAGAATCACAAAATGTCCCTTAGGTTTCTGGTGATACAATTTTATGAAGGGTCCAAAGTAAGACACAAATGCTGCTGTCAGTATGATGCCACCACATAAAAGTTTTCTTCTGTGCTTTGAGGTTTTTGATGGACTGGCTCCAACATATGTTTTTGGACTGCAGTGAAAAACTGGAAAATGTTATCCCCTGAGCACCATAGAAGAGACAGAATGTTTAATCTCCATGTTATTAACCAGAAGCATATAAAAGTACAACAGGAGGAGTACTCTGTCAACAAGAGATACGCTCCAAAGAATGCAAAAGCCGAAAACAATCCAGAATTTATGGTGGTGATTTGAAACTCTTGAAGCTGAAAACAATAGCATAGACATTCTATCTACTGATTCTTTTCAGTAATTTCTACTTTTGTGTACATCAGATACAGCGTGGTGGACACATTCTAGTATTGACAGCACCTGTCCTACTGCCAGTGCAAACATTTCCGGCAACATTCAGAAAAGGTGAGGAAACAAGAATATTTGAAGACAAAAAATAATAAGAAAAAGCTGTTTCAACCTCAATAAATATGTCACTTCTACTTTTTTTTTTTTCCACACTTTTTTTTCCAAGGGGAGGAGAAAGGCAGTAACGTTGGTGTCCTTGCCCATGGCACGGGGTTTAGAACTTAGATGGTCTTTAAGGTCCTTTCAAACCCAAGCCATTCTATGACTCTATGAAGACTTGAAGGCTTTTTTGCTCTTATTTGTCTTCTTTCACCTACTAGGTACAAACATTTTACTCATCTAAGGCTGCAATTATTTGGAGTTTTGACAGGAGAAAAGATGAGGATGGCCAAACACACAGGCTGCGCAGAGAGGCTGTGGAATTTCTATGGTCCTGCACAATCTGATCCAATCAGTCCTGTTTGATCAATGGGGATGGATTAGATTATCTCAGAAGATTCCTTCCAGCTGTAATGATTCTGTCAAAGTTTAACTCTAGAATCACTTTCTTAATATTTTCTTTTCCTACGGAGAGCCCTGGTTTCCCCTGTTCTTTGGAGAGCCAAAAGGAAGAAAAACCTGAAAAACAGGAAGAGGTGTCAACCCATGACAACAGTTCATCTTAACCACGCGAACCCTGGGATATTTAGGATGAATAGTCAGGAATGGTCTCAGGTTTCAATGATTTATTATAAGCAGCTATGTGGAAAGTTGTTATTTTATTCCAGTTATGTGATAAAAACAGATGACCATCTACTTAAAATTTAAGATGGTTAATCAAGAATTTCAGAAAAATGAAAGCATCTTCTTTAAAGAAAGTTAACATTTAATATATGGATCCTCTCTTTTTCAGTCAGGATTTGTGACACGGCAAAAACCCCAAACTAGTGGTATTTGGCACATTATGCTTTGATTGTTCTGTGTGTACAATTCCCAGCAAAGGAATGAACGTATGCATGAATGCGTGCTCAAATAGTTTCGAGAGGAAGGTAAAAATTGATCACCCATCAGAGTAATCTTCAAATGGATAACATTCTACATGTAAAATAGGGATAAACTGTGATAACCTTTCTTCTTTGTTTGTACTGTTTGAAATACTGTAGGTAAAATAAAATTGTTTCATAGTTCATTCACTTGCATTAGGGAAGCCTCAGGAAATCATTGTCCAGTGACTGAAGCAGAGAAAGGGCCAGGATGAAAGAAGGACAGCACCTCAGAACTACTTATAAGGACCGTCATTTACCACTGCCCGTATAGACATCTGTTTTTCAGAGCAATGACAATAATCAAATAATAATTTTCCAGTCCTTTACATGATGTAATCTAAATCAATTAAAATCTCTGAATGGAAAGTATCCTCCATACTTCATATAATTTGATATTAAATGCTTGGTTTTTGCTGGTGTCATCTGCTTAAGAGCTTAAAAGAAAACTCTTAAATGTATTCAGTCTTGAAAGCTGTACAGATTATAAAATCAATCTCAAATAACAACTCACTCATTTAAAAAATAATTTTCTATATGTAAAAAACCAAAGTAACAAAATAATTGTTAAATTTTATATCCATGAAGTATTTTCCACTTATATTTTTCAGAAAAATCAGAAATACTTACAGAAATGGTTAAACATTCAATCTTATGAAGACAGACACAGAATTTAATTATAACAGAAGACTCAGAGACTTTTGTTATAAAAGAGGAATATAGAAGATCCACTAAGAACATAGAAGTATCTTTAATCAAAGTATGCTGCTTAAAAGAGCTAGCATGTATATGTTTCACAGTATAAACACAGGAATTTGGTGTGTGAAGGCCTCCTAAACCCCAGTTCTATTCATAAGAGATGCCCAACAACTGACAAGTAAAGGACTATTCCTATAGAGGGTTCTAACAGCAATCTTTGCAATGTAGCAGTTTTGCTTTGGAGTATTTTAGACATCCATTTTTGACCACAGATGTCAGTGGATTTTTCTTTAAATCATTAACTGGGGGCAAGAAGACAATAAATCCATTAATTCACCAGAGGACTTTTTGATTTATCCATTCTCTCTTCTTGTTGTCACTGACTGGTAAGTCATAAACAATAAAGAGCACCCACCTCATTCTCCAAAATAGCTTTGAAATTTGAAGATTTGCTAAACATAGAATGATTGTCTATTTAAATCTTCAGTAATTTTACCATACCAGCCAAGCACCATAAATCACTAGTGACATTGGCTAACAAGGGTTTAAGAGTTGGAACATGCAGTGTAATAAATTTCCAGACAGTTAAAAATCACTATAATTTTATTCTAATGCATTATAGATTGCCTGTAATGTCATCCTGGCCGGGGTGACCCATTTCTAATTTTGAACAGCTGTTCAGCTCGGGAGTTAGTTAATGATTAAATATAAATTGCCTGATTTATTAGTCTGAATGGCTGAGCTTCCAGGTCAATGCTATATAGACAAAATCATCAGTCTTGATGCTTTTCAGAAGTTAACTGTCTCCTGTTCTAGTCAAAAAGAATTTATTCTCAGAGGAAAATGTTTGACATTCTCAATTAATCCTTCCCAATATTTTCCCCCTTAACTTACACAATAAGATCACTAATAAAACCTCAAATTTTGGAGATAAACTTCTTTTAACTATGTGTAAATCTTTAAGACTGGAGACTAACTATGGGCTAAGGCCACTGACTTGCACAGAGCTTTCAAAGGCTCTGGATGTCTGCAAGGCCAGTAGGGACCACCTCAGGTGTCTTGGGGCAAACAAAAGTTTTCATATGCAGATAGTAATATCAATGTCACTGTTTTTCTAACGAAGGAAAGATTATTTATACATTTGACATAACTTTCTAGCATAGTAATTTCAGAATCAGATGAAAAAATAGGTTCTGCTCTAATTGCACTGGGATATTTTGATTAGTTTTATGCTCTTGCAATAATTTTTTTCCAAACTGGTTTGATATTGATTGCTAGCCTCTGCTGAGATGTTTTCAGAAACAAAAGTATCCACACTGATCTTAGAAAGCAAGGTCACAGGGATTTTAAGAAATCCAACTTAAAATATTTATTCAGACTGCCTTGGGAACTCATGTCATAGTGTAAATATTTCTAGTACTTTGTATTTCCTGTCATATACACTTATTTGTCAAAAAAGGAGTCGTTAAAATTCTAGATGATGGATTGAGACAGAACGATTTCTGTAAAGACTTAGGAGAGACTGCTCAGCAATGCTGTGGCTGACTTGAACGGTTCTGTTAAATAGGCATGTGCTAGCTTTAATGATGTTTGTCTGCAAATAAAGCTAATAATCACACTGAAATATATATAATTTTAACATAAATACATTTCATTCTTATTTAAAAATTATGAGTTTCTGTTAAAGGGAAAAAAACCAAAAGCAAATAGCAAATATCTGGCGGTGCCTTCCACTCATTTGCAATCTAAAGTGCAACAGGGGCAGATGCAGGGCGGCTCCATCCTGACCTAGAGGATTATTCAGTCTTTCTGCTCATTAACTAGAGGCTGCCCAGGCTGTCACAACGTGTTCACAGTTGTGTATAAGTGTAGTGACTTAGTTACTGAGATTTCTTTCTAGCAATCATGCCAATATCAGTTTCTCAGCAATACTTGGTTTTTAGGAAATACAATTGTGGTGTAGCACATTTTACTTCACACAATTTTATTGAGAGTTTATTTGTGGTTTCGGGTTGTTTAGTTGGGTCTTTTTTTTAATATAAATGATTTCTAATAAGTGTCATCTTGTCACCTTTGTCATCCCCCTCTGCCCCTGCACTCCCCCTGCCTTTTATCCCCACACAATCTGCAAAAATTTAGCCTCATGTTCAACAAAAAATTCCAACTATTTGAAAACTCACACTAGGATGAACATTCAGGCAAAAATCTTCTTACCTCAGGTCACTTAACCAACCTATTGTCTAGCCCAGCAATTGTGTTTATTCTGCTTACATAACCTTGACATAGGACTGTTTCTCCAACCGCTTTCTCAAGTGAAGACATGAACTTATGCAGAAAAAGGATGGGTAAATAGTGCAGCTAAGGTTTGTTGTTTGGTTGTTTTTTTTTTTTTTTTTTTTTAAGTATCATTATTCTTTATTTTAAATAATATATTTTAATGACAGTAATTGTAGACAGTACCTTTAACTCTGAGGGACACAAACCTCAGAGGAAGTGTTCTGCTAAATTCTGTGATCTAAATTCTGTGGTCTAAATTTTCCTGCAACTCCTGGACCAACATAAGTACACTAACTAACAACAATTTAGATCGAAAAAATTCAAGACAGAATTATTATTTTCATTTTGCATATGAGCCTAGAAACACAAAAGGATTCAGCAATTTGCTCACGGGCAGACATCATGGCTAAAGGCAGGACATATGCAGGTGTTCTGCACGCTGACCTGCACCTTCAACCACACTTCTCTGCACTCTGCTCAGAAGGCAGCGACATCCCCGGCTTTGCTTTCAGGGGTTCCATACTGCACGTGCCTCAAAACAAGTTGCCTCAAAGTGATTTTTTTCTGTAGAGTAGCTTAGAGAGCTAACAACAGTGAGTTCCACTTGAGGGCAAAATTTTCCTCTTTTGGGTTTAATGAAAGAACAGCAGCAGGAGCAAGGTGTTGCATACTTCCACAAAAGCTGTTTTTGCTGGTTTTGCACGATCAGAGATTTGGATGTCTTCTATCAGGTTTGATGCTTGAACTGGTGGTGTGCAACCAGGAAATTTTGAAATTATTTATAAATTAAAAACAAAAAATTTATTGACAAAGGGGGAAAGATGTATCTTATAGATTAATAAAGAAGGTTGACTTGATTTCTTTAGGGATAATGAGGCAGCCAATCCACTTTTTATGGTGATGAATCTTAAATTGAGAGACTAATGAGGACTTATACTCAATAAGGGCATCTAACAGAGATGGGGCTATAAGTAAAATTTAATCAGTCTAGCATTCAAGGCATAAGAAGAATGAGCACAGTAACAGTTCTCTACTCTTTTTGAGGAGAGACTTATTTCTAGACACCTCAAGTTTGCCTGCATGATAACATAGAGCTGACTATAGTTCAAGTGCACTCATCCATCAAAGGCTCAGGTAGTAAAGATGAGAGAGACAAACAGTAAGGAATGCCTCAATATCTGTGGGATTTGATTTTTTTGATACATAATAGTCTCCTTTATCACAGCAGTTCTTATCCTATGATTTCTGAATAGGAAAGTTGTCACTACAAGATGCACCATTCCCTTTTGTCATCCTTTCATAGCATGTAACATAAATAAAGTCTAGTAACAGAGGATTACATATTGCACTTTATACCACAGCACCCTAAATTCTATGGATAAATCATGTATTTTAAAAACACATGATTTCAAGGAAGCTAGTGCCAGGAAACTATGTTCCACAAATCATAGCAGAGAGCCATTACACTCCATAGCAAGTCTGCTCTGGTCTGTGCCCTTGTAGAATCCTTTTCAGGCACAGAGTATATTTTAAAATCTCTCATATATTAATAACAATGATTGTAATGATAAATACAATAATTTCTGATTTTTGCACCACTTTTGGAAAAAGGAACAGCTTGGCCCAACTTTTTAGCCTTAGCACTACTAAATTTCTTTTTTTCTTTTTTTTTTTTGCATGATATAGGCATAGTTGTGCTATACACATGAATGTAAAATCATTATTTTCACAAATATTTTTAGCAGATAACTAGTCTTACGAAGGATGGAAATCTGATTTATTTCCACTCAAAATATGTATAAAATAATTTTGCTTGAGAAGAAACAATCCTTTTTCATATTTCCTAACTACCTTTTTTTTACCATTCAATTTACTGTAAATACATAACAATTGTTGGAATTGATGGGATATTAAGAATTTAACATGCAAGAAAGGATTAATAGCATCACCATCCACAGGATATTTTAAAATCATCTTCAGAATGTTTTAAATGTTTAAAATTACATAATGTATTAGTATTAGTACCAGATGGTGTATATTTACCATCAAAAAAAGATTACTGTAACAATATTTGTTACAATGTTGCCCATAGACCATGGAATAATTTTGGTCAGAAATTGCCTTTAAGATCATTGAGTCCAGCTGTTAACCCAGCACTGACAAGCCCACCACTAAACCATGTCCCTAAATGCCACATCTACATGCCTTTGAAATACCTTCAGGGATGGTGACTCTACCTAGCAACCCCTCTGGTGAAGAAATTTTACCTAATATGCAATCTAATCATTCTCTGATGCAATCTGAGGCCATTTTCTCTTGTCCTATAGCTTATTGCTTGGGAGGAGAGCCTGTCCAGGTCACTCTGCAGAGCCTCCCTACCCTCTGGCAGATCAGTACTCCTGCCCAGCTTGGTGTTGTCTGCAAACTGACTGAGGCGGCAGTTGATACCCTCATCATTTCTCATTTAAAGATATATTCTGGAACCCATGAATAGTGAAAGGAGGTCAGTCTAACTGTGCTGCCTAGAGTGAAGGTGTGTTATTGATTGCTAACAGCTGCACTGGTTATCATCACTCAGAATTGCTGGCCACAAAAACTTCCCTATGAAAAATACGTACAGCTCTCCTTCCATCTCTCTCTTTGCCAACAGAAAGAAGCTGAATTATGAGTCAGGGAGCACAGAATAACCATGAATGCAGAAGCAGAGGTCACTAGCATCTGATGCTCTGCCTTCAAGTTTATTCTTCAGAAAATTGACAGAGGAAGATGGAAAAGAGACAGGCAAATAAATGACTGGAAGGGAAAAGGGCAAGAGATGAACTGAAGAATAGGGGACAATCCTGCAGATTAGATACAGTCACCTGACAGCCCAGAGAGAGAGGTACAGAAAAACGTCCATATATAGAGAGTGACCCTCTTTTAACATCAGAAGAATCCTTGTTTTTATGGACACAACTCTGAGTTGTTTACTCACACAACTCAGATAAGGACTAAGAGCTTTCTGCAGGCTGATGGGGTACACAGGGTTATCAGTAGCTAAGTACTAAATAAAATCTAAGTACTTGTTGCTAAGAGTTGCCTGCATGGTTTGTTTTTCTTTTCCTAGAAAAAAAGTACAAGCTTACCTTCCCTTTATACTAATTTCACAGACTTCTTTACACAGTGAATCTTACCTTTAAAAAGCCTGACATGAGCCAGCTGGAACAGGTTGCATAGGTCAGGGGTCCACGTTACAAAATACTGAATGGAGAATTAAATCAAGCAGATCAAGCAGTACCATGGTTGGAAAAATGGAACTGTGGAAACTTTGCTAGATGTAAAACTCTCTAGAAAAAACAAAGAAAACTGGCAAATTTGTCTACAACATTTTATTCAAACTCTAAAGATGGATGACAGTAAAATGTCAATGTTTCATGATGAATTTGCATCTTTTCGACAGCTAATCCTGGCTAAAGCTACTGCTGTACACAACAGTTATCCCATGAACAGCACGTTGCACATCATGTCCTTTAGCATGTGGATTAATATAAGTTTCTAGCTGAGGAAGCCAAGCTGAGTTTAAATGAAACATTGAACAGCACAGTTCAGGATCATTGACTAGGGATGAAAATCTGCAGAGAAATTTATTCACTGCTGACCAGGTTGTGCGTGTTTAGATGGAGAAAAAGGATGAGCCCAGAGAGAAAAGTGCAAAGACAGGAAAGGATCCTGCTCTGTACTCACCAGTCTGCAGACTTCATTCCATCTACTGACCTTTGCTAATGAACTCAGCCTCTCATCATCCTCTTAACTCTTCACGGGTAGGAAATCGGGCCCTAACCATCAGAGGAAATNACACCTGTCTTTCAAACCAAGACAAGGTCAAACTATTTGGATTAATATTTTATAAACTGGGTGTCACATTCCCATCTTGTTATAATTCTGGGAACAAACTTCCTTCTAAAATTCATAGATTCTTTGAAGTTCTGGTGCCTGCTAGCTTGCAATTTATTTTTTTTTCCTTCCAGCTGCTAGTCCTGAGGAAAAACTATCAATGTCTTTTGTATGTGTCTTAGTGTTATGCACTACTTGTAGACATTTTGATAATTTCCAGTCTGCCACACAGCTATTAGGTAAAATTAAACTTATGATTAAAACTAGGTTGCTTCAATCACTTTCAAATATTTTCTTTAAATAACATTTAAAATTCTCTCCATTAACAAGAAATTACATGGTTTCTGTTCTATGAGTACAATAGGTACAGAAATCATTATTAGTCCAACTGTATGCAAGCAGTTTGTGGAAATCAGTAGCTTCAATCACCTCACAAATGGAAAAAAGGATGACACAATAGATGAGAATCCTGTTCCTATCTGGAATTTGCAAGACATTCGAATGAACGATATTTTGCACTCGCCTGTGCAAAGGATTGCACTGTAATTGAAGTTTTGAAGTGAAATAATTGGAGGCTGTATAGTAGAGCACCTAAAAATGGTGACTGTGTGTTCTTCCTGAGAGATGAATGCAACCTGCGGGCCACAAGAGGCAAATACAGAAATGCCCAAGAGGAATAATTTGCTGTTGCAGTGGGGTCTCCTGCAACCCTACCTGGAGACAGCTGGGGCCTGTGGAAAGAATCAGGAACAATATTTTTGATAGATGCTCAGAGATGTTTTATTTTTCTTCCAGCCGCCATGGCTGGGAGCCTGGA
>VYZQ01063836.1:0-20709 GCA_013400655.1 Mystacornis crossleyi | reverse complement strand
CTGCCAGCTGCTCAGGGGAATCACAAGTGATAAGCCCTGTTTTACACTCCAGACAGCCAGACCAGGATGGATGTTTCAAGTGAAACATGTACATCTGGAGAATATTTCCCAACTCTTGCATCATGATGACAATTGAAAAGTCCTGGACAGCTACATCTTTTTTACCACTTTCTACTAAAAATAAATGCATGAGTACATACTGCTAAGTACTGAACTGAGGAGGTGAGCCCTCCTGAGGGGGATAGGCTTGCGTGAAAAGCATGGTTACACGGGGCTTTCCAGGCTCCCTGATGCTATTGTACCTAAATCCTGTCCCTCACTGGCCATTTCAAATGTACCTCACCCTGAGGATGTTGTACTTAGGGGGGTGTTCACATGATTCTTGAGACCTCTTGGGACAGTCTGCATTTGAACCCCTAGCAAGGTGGCTGGGAGAAATAAAACGTCTCTGAACATCTATCAAGAATATTGTTTTCTGATTCTTTCTACGGGCCAAGGCTGCCTTCAGGGAAGGTTGCGGAAACCCCACTGCAACACTGAATGCTTCCCACTTTATCTCTGGTTGTTATTATGTGCTCCCCAGAACACTAAGCTGAGCCTACTAATATAATAAAAAATTCATGAAACAAAATTCCCCCATCAGGGCTAGTTCAAGAGCTGATATATACATACCTCACTGAATTTTACTATATTGATGACCCAAGCACAGAGACCAGCTGCTGCAAAGGACTTTGTACGAACATAATTTGGGTTGAAATCTGGATCCTTCAAGTAATGTTCCTTGGCGACCTTCAGACAATTCTGAAAAATATGCTCCTTATCATAATGGATTAAATCTTGCAAAGAGTCATCAACCTGTGAGAAGTTCCGGTGTATACAATGTTCAGTTTTAGGAGAAGTAGAACTTAAATCTTACTTTCACCTCTAATGTTAAACTGGAATCTCGCACTAGTTAATTGGTTTAGAAATGTTATTCAGCACAGAGCAAAAATATTTCCCCCAAAAGCCAGAAGTTCTCAGTGTCACAAACACAATTTTTAATTTATGTCTTCCTTGAGAAATTAGGGATAGATGGGATAAATATAATGAAATGCTCTCCCTTTCATTTTCTCCTGTTTTTGCATTCTATAAATCCCAGTGGTGCTCAGGCTGGCTTGAGTTTGTCATCAAAGGTACAGAGAAAAGAGCAATGCAGGGTCATATCTTATCCCCCTAAATTCAAGATGTAAGACAATGAAGTTGTGATTTAGTTTCTCTTTCTCTGACTCTCTTTTTAAACTATTATCTTCCTCTCTCATGTAAGATATTGTCTGATGTCCCTTTGATAATTACCTTTCCTATACAGACTTTTGTGGCTTTCCAGCTTTGGTCCTTGGGCCCTTTCCCGTTATGTGACACTGTGCTGATTTTGCCTGGGGTAGAATTAACTTTCTTCCCAGTGGCTGGTGTGGAGCTGTGTTTTGGATTTGTGCTGAACACAGGGTTGATAATATAGAGATGTTTTACTTATTGCTAAGCAGGGCTTACACAGAGCCAAGGCCTTATCTGCTTTTCCTACTGCAGCACTGGTGTGGGGACTGAGGGTGCATGGGAGCTTTGGAGGGGACACAGAAAGAGCGGTTTCATATCTTATTCAGTGACACAGACAGTGGGATCAAGTTCACCCTCAGCAAATTTGCAGATGATGTCAAAGTGAGTGATGTGACTGCCATACCTGAGGGATGGGGCGTTATCTAGTAACTCAGGATAGAAGACCAGATAAGGTATCTGTACAAAAAAGCTGGGGAATATTAGGGCAGTCTGTTACTCCAGAGGAGTTGCTGAACACAGGGAGGAGCTCAGTAGCCTATGCCATTGCAGCAGGTAAGCTGCAAGCATTTCATGATCTAGGTTCCCATGCAAAAGCTGGAGCTAAACAAGAGACTGAAGACTTTTTGCTAAAATTTTGAGACCCATGAGCTTTTTTCCCTCAATGTCCCTTCTTCTTCTTCTTCTTCTTCTTCTTCTTCTTCTTCTTCTTCTTCTTCTTCTTCTTCTCCTTCTCCTTCTTCTTCTTCTTCTTCTTCTTCTTCTTCTTCCTTTTAGATAATCAGAGGAAATACCAAGAGGCCAGTGATTAGTTCAGTGTTGCACTGGAGCTTTCCCTTAATAGTAAAATATTCACTCCAGTTTTGAGGTATAGGAAAACATATAAAATTTGTCAAACCAACCTCCACCTTTTACCAAATTTGCCTTCTTCTTTTTATTTCTCAGTTCCAAGTCTGAAACCATAGGTCACAACAAGGGTCGGATTGGGAGAAATGGAAATATCCTATATGAAAACACTGTACTTACTTAATTTCAGGTTTGGAAATTAAACAATCCTCAGTTCAAGCAGCTTTGTCAAGACACTTGTTTTGGCTTAACAGTGGCTTAGATCAGTGACTTTATATCAGCTAGCATCAGTCTTACATGAAATCTGAGTGCCTCCACAACTATCTGCAACGATTTAATTATCTGTTTAAAATAGGATTATGATTTCATTGGTGCAAATTTATCTGGGAGTGCAACCCTGGGGAGCATTCTGTATCATCAGCAACTGTGTATTTGGAAAATTACCATACGCACTTTTAAAGATACATTGCCTGAGGTTGAAGTCAGTTATACTTGGTTCATCCTTATCCTTGTACCTCATGCTCATCTCACAGTCTCATTTCCTGTCGGGTCTTGCTTAAACCTAGTTTAATTACAGAGAAAGAAGATATTACAATGATCAAGTTGTTAATACTTGGATCAAGCACTCTGCATTGGCAGTAACAAGCCTCTGTAAGAATTTAATATCCTTACAAAACATGTTTCTGCAATTGTCGAGGCATTTTCCACGTACACATTTATTAGATAGGACACACACAGTTACTGTCTGTGAAAATAAAAAATATTAAAAATTAATATGCATTACATTATAAATGACAAGTTAATAATCAAGTTAAATATGTCCCCCATCTCTTGTGATGTAGTTTTTATGACTGCAATTCCCAATGTTTATTGGTTTTCATCTTAGCAATATATTTTAAAAATTTAAAAATGCATTTACGCATGCAGTTTTGATGTAGTTTATATTTTCTCTAACACG
The DNA here is from genome assembly GCA_013400655.1 of Mystacornis crossleyi. Lineage (NCBI taxonomy): Eukaryota > Metazoa > Chordata > Aves > Passeriformes > Timaliidae > Mystacornis > Mystacornis crossleyi. Next base: position 17,597 of record VYZQ01063836.1, on the reverse strand, counting down.
ATTTGAGACCCTTGCTATTGAAATTAACTGCAAGTAAAAAGTTTAGAACAGCCAGATGCTCCTTCTGTTCAAGTTTCTAAGTTCTAAGTTCATCTAATCTGATGAACAAGTATTATATTTACAGTATATTGTGCTTCTAATATGACATGGTATTTTCCATTAAAATAAACCTCTACTATAAGTCACATGAGTTAATTATATTTCTGTCTCTTTTTTTTCCTAATGTTTAGTTATTCTTTGCTTGCTGGTGCCCCCCCAAAATGTGTGACAGAATAACTGGTTTTTAAGAGAGAAAGAATAAACCAGAACAGGTTGCATATAAGCCTTAGGACAGTATTTCTCAAATCTACTACCCCTTACAAAGCGAAGGAGTTTTTCACGCCTGTTTCCAGAAGTTTAGTCCTCTTCACATCAATAACTTCTCCAGTATAGAGCTCTTGGTGGCTAAATTGTTAGGAAAGGTGGACGCAGTGTGCCTTTAGAGATCAGACCATGAGTGGGGTGACTCAATTATACCAAGCAAATAAAGAATGCAGTTCAGCTGATGGTGGTAAATAAAAGAAGCTGGCCAGTCTGGATCTTTTGTTCCTAATGTTCAGCTACTGTCAGTATCACACATAAACCCACACCGTGCTCTGCATGTTTTCTCTCTTTAAAGGGGTAGGTCCTATTTTAAAAGGCAAAGGCATATGCGCCTTCATGCATAAATTGCTCTGGCTGACAACATTCAGAGCACAAAAATGGCCAGCGAAATGACAGCAGCGTTACTGCTCACTGTTTTAAAACTTTACCAGTGTCACATTCGTGGTAAAACTCTTGTTTATTACTATACAGGTGTGTAGCCCTCCCACATTTATGTGGAATCCAGTCTGACCTCACTTTTCCTAATAAGTCTGATCTAAAGTTATTTCCATTCCTCACGTATTCTTTCTCAAAAAATGAGTAATACTTCACTCCAAGTAAATACCTCCAAGGTATTTACTTGCTTAAGGCTGTAAAACTCAAAAAGCTCTTGTAAGCTCTAGTTTGAAGTCTATAGAACAGGAAAGCAAAAATAATTTTTTAAAGGGTGCCATATTTTAATCAGTTAGGAGGAGTCTTCACAAATTACTTAGCTGAAGATGTATTCTCATTTTCTGGGCTATTTTTTTGGTGACACAAAAATGATAGAAGATTAGTGTTTAGAAACTATTGTTAGCCTTATGAAACAGTTTTAGATTAATGTAGCACAAAATGACGTTTTCATTTCCAATGAAAACATTTCAGAAGTGCAATAAGGCAACGAACAGTGGAGTACAGTAATCATTAGTGTCAGGCACTGAACTTCATCCCTGAAGCAAAGTGGCCCAAAGATGCGATTATCTCACAATAATCACTCTATGTGTTTCACCTAGCTGCTTAATGAAGTAATTAAAATTGTGTTAAGGGTGTATTTTGACCATCCAAATTTATCAGAAACATATGGGACCAATACAGGAAAAACACCACTGAAAAGTGTTTGGTAAGATGTTGAGCTGTTGGATCCCATTTGTACAAATTTAATTAATTGCACTATTTGGATTTGAAACTTCATGGCCATTTTTAAGTCCTATATGAGATGGATCGGCAAAAGGCTGAAGTCTGTAGTTAGCATAACCCAGAAAAATATACAGGTCCTCATCATGTCTTCATTTATCTCAGTATCAAAAATCACTTTTCTCTCAATAAAATTAGGATTAGACACAAGGTTATTAGAAAGATATTGAATATCATCTAACGGTAAGTATTTAAGAAACAAAATGGAAGAAAATGAGAGACCATTTTGATTGCTCGGACAGGACAGTCTTCCCTGCTGGTCAGTATCTGGAAACTACAAAATTCTTGACAACTTGAAGTTTCCATAGATTAAAATCAGGCATTAGCAACTATTACAATTATGAAATTCTCCCTGCATTATTGATAAATGACACAATGTACATGAGATTTTCTAGCAAAATGCCAGACTTGAATGAGCCTTCCAATCTTTAAAGGCAGAGGAGCTTCAATTTACAGTGTTCCATACTGCTGGCACTTTATTTCAAAAGCCATGCTTGCAACTGGAGATGGAAATTTTAGACTCCTGATGAAATTATGTATTTCTATTCATTCTGGGGTGAGCACTAAACCATGTAAGCCCCTGTGCTTCCAACACAGATGTTGATAACTAATGCTAATAGGCTGAACGGAGAGCAAAAAGAAAGAGAGTCAACACTGAAGACATATATTATCAGGACTGCTATTATAATCCTAAGATTCAAGGTTTGCACCTTGTAAGATGGTGGAATGAACTTCTGTATCAATTGAGTTGTTCAATTTACCTAGAGCCTCAAAGCCTTTAGAAATCTGAAGTGCTCAGAGATGACTCTTTGACCTTTACTGTATTACAAATAGGTCTGATTCTCAAGATCCACATCCATTAAATGCTTGAATGAGCTCAGTATTTATTGTTCTTTCATCTCATTAAAACAGCTAAAAGGTTAGGAAAAGGCATAATGTAAAGAAAGGTCAAGTGGTAATCATGGTGTGAAATGCTGTTACATGTGTAAGTATAATAATTCTTTAGACTTTATGCTCCCTGGAGAGAAAGTTGTTCAAAACTGTTCACCTAAAAAGGTTTATTTTGTGCTAAATATAGCTCAACATCTGTAAATAGGAGAACTAGACTGACCTTTAGCTCCTCTGCATCTGCAATGGCCTTTTCTTGGCTCAGTTTCTCAGTCTGAAACCCCATCTTAGCAATCAGAGCTTCAGTACTTTGACTTTTCAGTTGCAGCTCTGCCTCTTGAGTAGCAAGTTTGGATTTTAGTTCTTCTACCTACACGGCAAAAGGTAACCCAGTATTCAGGTCATTAGGCATGTTTCTGAGACCCAAAAGCTGAACTGAAAACAAAATTCATGTTTTGTGGGTCTCTAAGGAGAAGCATTGTCTTCTCATTTTTTGTATCTTTTTTCCATTTGTACCTGGCAGAATTTTGTTGACATAAATAATTTAATAGCGACAGCCTAAGTTCTTCCACCACAGACCCCAGAGCTCACCTGGGATGCTCAGATGTCTGTCCTGCTGCTGAGGTTGTGGCTGCAACCAGGTGTCTCAAGGGTGCAAAAGAGGCGCAGCTGCAGCACCCGGCAAAGACGCCAACGTAAAGGCAGAAGGATGTTATGGAAAATGCTCGGTATTCACTCTGAGCAGATAATTCCAGCAGAGCCTTGCTGAAAGGTTAAGGCACACTCAGAGACTGCTGAACAAAAACTACCTGTTAGTGCACTGAAATAGCAATTCATTGCCTGCCAGTTGAGAAACTCATATCGAAATACCCAGCAACAATATCTTTTCACATATAAAGAAACTGTTTCAAATAACTGTGTGTTTGGCATGGTTTGCGGTTTTCTTTTTGTTTTGTTTTTCTGCTAACCTACCAATCATTTTGTCTGGAAGCTATTCAAGATAGATTTTAACCAGAGGGGTCTTGTTAATCTGATCTGGATAGGGGTGATAAGAAAAAGCGGAAGACAAATACTAGAGGGCTTAAATTTCAATCATATGGAAGGTCTTGAGGGCTCTCCTGATTTGGTTGGCTCCTGAAATCTTACAAAACCTACAAAATTTACCTTTTCAAAATGGGACTATTTGATTTGACAAAGCTGTAATACTGAGTTTTAACAGATGACTGCAGAGTTGCCAAATCTCTCCACTCTATTTTTCAATTTGTTTGAGCTGACAATGTCTTTTTCTTTAAGCAAAATACTAAACAGTGCTTCATTTGATATTCTTCTGTAAAGCTCCAGAGTGCAGGGTAAAAATGGCTCAGTGTTCAAGTGCCTGGCTAGATAGTGCCTGGAGCTGTGGGTCTGTCAGCCAGCACAGCATGCAGCACATGAAATTGTCCAATTACCATTTGGTTATCATCAAATTAGAAACCAGAGAAAAAGAGCATTCTAATAATTTACTTGCAGGGGCTACTTTATTAAAAACAGATTTTAAAAACTCAGCCACTCTTCTCTGTTGACCATTTTTTTAAGGTCTTCAGCTGACAAAGTGGGAATAAGCCAGACAGCTCCCATTATTAACGTCATGCAGCAGCATCAAGACGTAGTGTTATGCAAAGACTGCAGCTGAGAATTTCATTTGCATAGAGGCACACAGAATTTTAGTTTTTAATACAGAAATTGCTGGATTATGGTTTGTCTTCAGCATTTGCAAAGGGGATTATGGAACACACGTGTGGGTGGGATGGGGTAAAGGCTTCCAAGCAGTTTCCCCTCCTTTCTGTGTTTGTGGGCTGATCAACCACCAATGAACTGTAAGCAGAAGAACTGACTGGGGACTAGAGTGGCACTAGTCTCACAAGGAGGTGACAACAGCTGATAGAAAGGCTTCATATGTGTCCCTGCTGCTTTCATTAGCCCTCATCTGGTCACTGGCCGTCCCCAAAATCCCCAATATGGAGCTGCCTCTTCTCTCTCCCTGGGTTCAGTTTTACTGTGGCACTTGCTTCCCGTCCCACACTTCCACTGTAGCCCCACTACACTCCCCCTCCCTCCAGACTTTGTTCTTGCTTAAATTGATAGTCCCGTCTTTCCAAAGGCAGCTAAAGAGCTCAAAGAGTTTCTATGCAAAGAAAAAAGACATAAACCCCAGATTCAAAGATCAGGTAGTTTCAAAGAAACACAAAAATGCCACCCCACAACTAATTGGTCTAATGAAAAGATGATGCAACAACCATGTTTTATTTGCAGTAAACCCAAGATTATTTACAAAGAATGAAAGAAAAGATTGTGACTTTCACAGTTTACCTGGAAATTTACTGCCTTCCCTCTTTCTTAAGAAAGTTTCTGCATGCTTTCTACCAAGTGTTCCATGTGTCATGACATCCTCTTGCTTTTTTTGTCTAAGAGGATATTATAAAGCATTATTTGCTCCAGAAGACTATTTGGAGTGGTGTAATTGTACCTCCTATTGTTATGATTGTACTTGGCACTCAGCACATTCACACTGGTGTGGGCAGAAGCCATGAAATCACCATAAACCATGAAGTGGAGTTCTGGATGAGTGGCTGTGCACACCTAAGGAAAAAGAACAAATGGAAACACAGGAACAAAGAAATGCTTCCAAAATTAAGTATATCTGTATAAGTTAAGTATATCATATATGTTTCTAAGGATGGCTCATTCACAAAACTCTTCTCCGATCTACCCTAAATATAATGTTGTCAGCATGTAAAAAACATTAAAGCAAAATTAGCCTTCCGCAACTGTTTTTACTTAAATTAATTAATTTTGCACTGGCATTCATCAAGTCTTCATCACCACAGAAGCTCAGTGCTTCAACATACTTTATTGTTTTTTGATAAACACTCCTAAAAACTAGAAACAGAGATTAAACCAATTCACTATACTGCTATACGCAGAGTTAATACTCCATGGTTTTTCTACTTCACCTCTGGAACTCCTGTCTAAGAGAAATCCTCTATAGGTTGAAATAGAGTAGAATGGTTGCTCTAATCACACTGGCCCCCACAACCTTCATATATCATCAAATTCCTATTGAGACTGAAGTGCATTTTTGCCATTAACTTCAGTTTGAACAGAACGGGACACCTCAGTTTAGATTTCTGAAGTTGTACCATCCCTGCTTATTTGTGTTTCTGAAAGGTAGACTAACAAATTGTAATGAGGGCAGGCTTGTCTTGGTTTGAAAGACAGGTTTTTGCCAAGGAAGGCAGGAGCCTCCCTTGGAATGGAAAATATAAGCCCATTCCCTCAAAATTATTATAATTTTGAAATTAAGGGGCTTTCAGGCAGTTATATGAGAAGTAGGAATAACAGTTCTTTACTAGTATATGTGACAGAGCAATAATACAGAAACACTGGCTTAATCTGACAGGGTCAGGATATGGCCTGACACCCTGCCAGGCAGGATGGTGGTAGCAGTCTGGTTAGGTGGTGGTTGCAGTCCTCCTTGAAGTGGTTCTGCTGAAGTGATAATCCTGTAGAAAGGTCTGGTCCTCTTCAGAAGGTCCAGTGGTGGTTATGTAGCTCCTGTCCTCTGGGAATCCAGCAGGTCAGAGCTGCCTGTGGTGTTCCAAGTTCCAGATTATATCCAGGTAGGAATGCTTGGTTCCTTCCCCTGTGCGGAGCATCTCACAATGGGGTGGGGTAATTCTATGAGTCATGCAGTGGGTCCTTGTCAGCCCATTAAACAGAGAGAACCCCTGGAGGGAGTTATCGGGGCTGAGTCATGGTAAGAGATAAAGAGCACAGCCCCACCGGCTTTAACAGCTTGTGAAGATGATAATAGAATACATACTTTTGGTTACATTTTACATTGTAACCTAGGAGAAGACTTTAGACCGCTGTGGAGCCCTTCTGAAAGCTGAGCCTCTAGATATCATAAAATGTCAGAAAATCAGCAACATTTTTGTGCTGAAGTGGCCTCCTATCAGCTTCAAGGGGTATTACACCAGAAAAGTAGCTATGACTTCATGGAGTTCAGATTTATGCTGAACTGTGACAGTGGACACTCTTCCCTATGTTCCAGCCAGGCATCAAACCACCAGCTTTAAATCCAGCTGCAAGCAAATCTCAGCACACTGCAGAAGAGACCCCAGAGCATTACTGTGGCCCTTTGTTGGGTCCCACATAGCATCACGTGGGGCTTCTCTTTCATCACAGGGACCAAAATGCAGCTGGAGACCAGAAATTTCTTTTCACATATTATGTAAAAATCAAAACAGTCTAGGCACATTTAAAACATCTCCAGATGATCGTTGAACCATGTGTTTTTGAGCAAAATGCAGTGGTAAAATGCTTGTCTTTATTCACCTCTGACAGCAAGAAGAGGAATTCAGGATCAAAGTTCCTTTTTCTAAATTTGTTGAGAACTGAACTAGCAAATACAAGACACCACTCCAGTCCTTTGAATTAGAGTATATTTTCCCAGGATACACAAGAAATAAGAAATCCCAAGATTTAATTTTTATTTGTTTTAAAGGACCCTATCCACATATATTATGAGAATAAATTCATATACATGTCTAAGGAAGAGTACTGTATGCAAAATTAAAAGGGAAATACTAAGCAAACCTGTTTAACTCCATCACTGTAACTAACTTTCATTTTGTCCTCTATGACTTCTAGCACACTTAAACTTTATCATTTGTGGAGTCACATCTCCCTCATTTTAATGATTATTTATTGCATTCTGTACAAGATGAACCCAGTTCAATTAATCAAGGGAAGCCTAAAAATCAATTAATATGAATTAAATGAGCTACACCAACTCTTAGGAAAGTCACACATAATTTACCAAAGCATTGTCAATAATGCTAAGGGAACTTTGGGAAAATTGCTCATGAGTGGCTGTTGATGCAGTCAAATGTTTTAAGCCTACATCATTAATATTACGATCAGGTTGATGCAGAAAGACTTGCCATTTTTCTCAGTAAGAAAACTCATTATTTTCTTGTGCCTTTTCAGAGCTAGTTTAGAAGAATACTTATTTCACCTATGAGCAGAAAAACAGAAATTAAAGCAAGAACTAAATAAAGAATGATTTGCATTTAAGGAAAGCAGAGGCAAATTGCTTTACAAATAGGAAAAACCAGAACATCATTAGTAGAAGCAAAGTAGCATAAATTCATCTTTTAAAAAATTGTTTGTAAAAGCAAGGCTAGTCAGCAGGAACAGACATTTTATGCAGATTTGAGCAGCATTTAGCTTCCAACTGAAATGTCTTTCAGCCCTTTTCTCCTTTTTTATTGTTTGTGACACATACGCACCCTGCAGTACAGCTCTTCCCAGTGAAAGACAACCTCCTTACACATGATCCTTATGAGAGGTCTCTACTCAACAGCCCTGAAAAGCCCTCTAACAACAGTTTCATTTGTAAATCAGTGAGGGACGGAGCGGGTTCCGGTAGAGCTGGAAGTGGCCCGAGACAACTTGTCTCAATGGGGCAAAATAACTATTGTTGTGGAGCTTAACAAAATGGCACAGCATGGGAGACACGCCGAGCCAGAGAGCAGCTGGTTGTAATTCACACTGGTTTTCAGAAAACACTAATCGTTCCCGAACAGACCTCTTTGAGGATTGGTCTTCCCTGCATTTTCAATTTGTCACTTTCTCTTATGATAAGGTCAGCGGTGACAGCACTTCCTGACATTAACAGCTGTGGCTTTTAAAAGGGTCATTGTGGAACTACTAATTGCAGTAATTTCATTAGCATAAATTATTTATTCTGCCATTCATTTATCTCCAGGATTTTTTTAAAATACTATATTGTACTTTTCAATATATGCCCATTCAGAGTTGTAAGCAAAGGAAATTATTATTGCTAATTTAGCCTTCTTTATGGGGGAAAAAAAAAGCAAACAAAAAAGAGTTGATACAGTAAGAAAATCTGATTTAACAGCAGTTCACTAGAAAACATAAAGTAGCTTGAAGCCAGTAATGAAGATTAGGCTGGTACAAATCAAAACCATTCATTACTGCTAAAGACAACTGAGCATTAAACCTATATACATTTTGAAAGAAAATATGAGGGTGAAGTAGGTTCATTCTTATACAATCTCTCTACTCTAGGCCTTGGCTGATGGACTTTAAACATTAAAAAAAACCCCAAGGCAAGTTACAAGTAGTTTATACAGGAATTTCGCCTGCATCCTCCCTCTATCTTTTCTCAGATTGGAAAATAGTCATTATTATCAAACACATAAATCTTAACTCTTTGCAGTTAGATTGAACTAGCTGAAACAAGCCAAACAAAGAACAAAAAGGACCAATGTCACTGAAAATCAGCACATGTTGCAGGCAATTATCAAAATTGAGAAAAAAAGCCAAGTCAGTGTTTGCTTGAAGGAAAAGGTAACTGGGAAGGTTACTGGGAATTGTGACTGGGTGGGCAGGGGGAAGTTTAAGAGGCAAGGAGAGAAAGTGAAATATTACTTCGGGTGGCTTCTTTGCCACACTGCACATTGTAAAATACCTTGGTGTATGATGAAATAAGAGCATAATGAATTTGTCCTTAGTATGCTTAACAATGTGTGCTGTTTGGTGCTAAGCAGCAGAGAAGCAGCATAAAAGACAGTGTAAAACAATAAAATACTCAAAGATGATAGAGATGTACATGGTTGTTATTTCAAAAAAGATGATTTAAACAATCCTGATCCTTTTTTTTCCTGCACTGAGTGATATGTGACACCAGCTGAAAGAAAGGGGGGGTGCCCGTCATGCTGAATTTGGACACAGATTATTTTAAAATACTGTAGATCATGTTTTATATCGAATTAGTATAAAAGCACCTTTGCAAGTTCATGAAGCTCAGTACATGGATTTCAGAGCTGCTACACCCTGTTCTTTTCTTGTGCTCTTTTAAAATGAGGTTTAGCAATTTCAGTACTGAAACAGAAGAGGGCTCTTTTCCTCTCCTATTTCCCGAGAAATCAAAGACATCAGAATTGATTAAATTTCTGATACTTTCCATTTTCCTTCAAATACCTCTGAACTCACCCTTTCTTGTCCTTAACCCACACACTGGCCAATGTCCTTCCAGGTGAAAACGGTCTTGAAATGCCTACTTCCAACAGGCACCACAGTTAGGGAGGATCACTTGTTCTTTCTGTTCAAATACTTTCACACAGGGCAAAAGGGATGTTCACAGCAGCAGCCTCACAGAACATACTGACCATGCTGCTCACCGTCTCCCTGCTGAGCTCAACCTGACCCACTTCTTCACCTGGATAAAGTGTATCTTCCAGAGGGTAATTGTTTTGAAAACAAAGACATACAGAAAAAAACCCAAACAAATGCCCCAAAAACTTTCTTCTCAGTTTCCACAATCACTGTTAGATTTTTATGGTTTTCCTTCACTGTTTAAACCCAGAAATTTTCCGTTTTTTGTTAAAGCAATATAACTATGATGCCATATTTGTATTGAACTCTTAAGTGAAAAAAATATCATTAGCTTAACTTCAAGCTACCCTAAGGAAAAGTAATATTTAAAATTGTTATACAGCATTAAACAAAAAATTCTTTATCAACTACTATTGCTCAAATTTTTGAAAGTGTGAAAAAGACTAAGTGATTATGTCAAAATAATCACTCAGTAGTAGATCTCACACTGCTGATCAGTGATAAGGGGCAGGACGATTGCAGTACATTTCCGAAGCCCAGAAATAAGTGAGCACTAGTTAACAGGATTTCTGTGCTAAGAACAAGATTTTCCTGAAATATCTACAAGGGAGCAAGCAAAATGACACATTAACACACCAGCAGTAGAGAGAAGGAGAGGAGACCACCTCCCATAAATCTTTGATGGAGACTCTCGGATTCCCTCTTCTTCAGGGTGGTCCTTTTCCACCCTGCCCCTCTCATTCTTTTGATATCCTAATACATCTCTGCAACTGTCCTGTTGCCCCTCCCTTTATTAACTTGGTCATTCTGCCTTGACTTTCCTCTTACTCCTCCTCAGACCCTTTGCTTTGCGCCTCTCCTACCAATCTGGTTCAGTTTTGCATTTTCTTCCTGCCTCCCCTTCTCTCCCCACCCATAACACTGATATAGTTTGTCTGTGTTTCAATGCATCTGCTCTGAGTGCCCTTTCCTCATCACTTTAAAATCTTTCTCCTGCCTCATCCTATTATTTTTTACATTCTGCTCTTTGTTTGTTGGTCTTCCCATCGGCTGCACATGACTCATGCACCCAGTACTGCTTTACGTACATTGGTGACACAAACCCCTTAATTCCCTGTCAGTAAAGTGTCATGTTATTTTTTAGTTGACATTTATTTCACTTGCTGGGAATCAAACAGGAAAGATACTTACCAGGAGCAGTTAACACCAGTGTGAGAATAGAAACTCATTAACAGGCGCTAAGATCAGTGAAGTCTTTCTTAAATATCTAAAAAGAAAAGAACTGTAGAGGAACATAATGCTTAACTTTTTTTAAAATATTCCCCCTTGAAAGTTTATCAATCTACTATATATTAGATGGATAATTATTGTATATTTATATACAGTAATATTAAATGACTAAAATCCAGTGATCTGATGTATTTTCACAGCAGAAAAATATAATTAGTTAAGGATATGGGAAAAGAATCTATTTAAGTCAAAGTAAATTCTATTTTCTCCATGAAATCTTCTCTGTTTCTTTCAAATAAGAAGTTGGTATCACATTAAAAATTAATGCATTTGGATATCCCCTCCCAGCTCACCATGCAACAAATAACTATCCTGGTGACACAATAAGTCTCTGTTAAAATAAAGCAGGAGCAGCTGATGGAACATACAAATGCCAGGTTTATTTGCAAACATCTCTCCCTCCCCCGCAGTCCTACAGGAGGCATCCGTGTGCCGCCGGAGTGCCGTAGGAACGGCAGCCAGGGAGCCTGGACCGAGTCCCGCAGCCTTGCTCCCCTCACGGCCCCGGGGACAGGGAGCGCCCGCGGGTACCCTGGAAGCATCACCAGACATCCCTTCTCCTCTCCTTCAGCCTCATTTCACCACTATCGCTGTATTTTGTACAGGTCTGAATGGAGGGTAACCGCCGCAATTGCAGACAGTTACCTGGTGCTACACTCGACTAAAACCAGACGACTCTTCCTTGGGAATTTCCGAAATCCTCAGTCTTACACGGTTAAAAAACCCCCTATCCAAATAAATGGTCCCAGATATAACAGCACTCCGGAACGAAACTTCTGCAATGGCAGTCGCTGAAGGAGAGTAAGTATTTCCCAGATCTACGTGAATAACTCCAGCAGTCTCACTGCCAGCATGGCAGTTGCTCCATATTGTCCCATGCTAGGAAGGACATCAGAGGCAGCTTCCTAAAACTCTTAGAAGAATATGAGAATACTCCTTTTCCCTGAACAGAAACTCACTAATGCATGTGGTTGGTTTGGGATTTTTTCTGAAAACAAACAGTCACAGTCTGCATCAGTCAGCAACAAAAAGAGAATAATTGCCCAGATACTAAAATGCTAAATGCATTTGGCATGTGGTGACGTGGATTGCCTTTACAGGGGAAATTTCTACCTTTCTATTTGCCAAATAGACGGAGAACTCTTTGGTTTGCCTGGACTGTGCACAGCAATATTTCAGCCTCACTTGCTACAGCTCTACTGAACATATTTAACTGAATTGGAAAGGGCTATATAAACTCTGTATCTAGAAGATCCTAAAAATTCTAGAATGGAAGCATTCTGCAAAGACAGTGTTATGAATTACATGCTTCTCCTTCCCTCACTTCTCTGCCTGTGCTAGACAGCTCCCTAAACCCTCTTGAAGGAATCAGGCAGTGACATACCATTAAAATTCAACTTTTAGCAGGGGTGAGCTTGGACAACACCAGAGGCAATAAATATGCAGGAAGGAGTAAAAAGAGTGTTGTTTTTTCCCAGCTTATTCAGTTATCGATCCTTCAGTGATCTCCATTGTTTTCTTAGGAAACTGATGAGCTTGAAACTGTACCTCAACCCCCTCAGCTTCCTCAGTGAACCTCCTGCTGCTGGAGAGAAGGGCCTCCCATGGCCACTCACGAAGCCAGTCAGTAGCAGGGCAGTTAACTATGGCAAGGAAGTTCCCAGCCCACTCTCACAGCATGGCACTGACGGGACAGAAACACAGGACAATCCGCCAGAGAGGAGGGAGGGAACAGGGAAAGAAAAGAATCACACAGCAAGTTGAGGCCATCAAAGAGAGGCACGCAATGAACCATCGTCCAGCACCAGCCAGTATACAGCTGAGGCTCTAAGCCAAATTTGACAGCTAATAAAGTTTGTCAGCAACTTTGGGCAAATAGGTTTCACACCTTTTCACTTGTACAAACATGGCACTTTTGCAGCTTCCTTCCGCTCTCTCCATGCTGGCATCAGTTGCTCAGTTTGGTGGCTATAGATTATAAGGCAGGCACAGGAACTGGCTGGCATGCAGACAGCTGCTCATGGTGACAGAAACCCTGTTCTTGAATTTCTAAATCCATTCAAGCCTCTTCCTGACACTTTCATTTGCAGTGCGACCTCTCTAAAAGAGCAGGAAGAAAAGGAGCTTTGGATCTTAGTTCGCATGGGAATTTTTAGGGATGATTCTTAATAAAATTGGAAAGAGATGTCCCAAAAGGGTAGGCCAAAATATTCAAAAGAAAATAAAACTGTGACTGGGTCTTGATATCACCAGGTCTACACAAAGCAACTCGCATTTGAGAAGGAAGGGTTACTGTAGTCCTCAGTTGTAGATGTGGACCTACTTAGGGCAGTTAACACATGCTTTGGCCACTGTTTATGCTCTTGGCTAGTTGGTAAAATGACAGCCATCAGGCTGTTAAGACAAGAATGGTATCTCTCCTATATGCTTCTTATTAAAGGAGTTATTTCTTTTGTACAGGGCCTCTCAAACCATATGGCACCGATGTTGTTAATTCCAATAGAAAACATCCAAATGGCTTCAGAAGAGTTTATAACTTGTCCAACAGCCACAAGAGCCAGGACAGAGACCAGTCAGGCATGCCAGGGAAGTGACAAGTTTATTCTTCCTTTGGACTAATTGGGAACTGACATTCCTATTAAGATAAAACTGGATAAAAAAGGAAGAAGAGCAGAAAGCTGAAAGAAAGTAAGTAAAAATAGAAGTGATGAAAGGAAGAAGCTGACCTGGCTCAATACTTCCCTGAGTTTTAAAGCAGTCAGATAGGAGAGATAACGTAGGAGGAGGAAGTAACAACAAAAATGAGGAGATAGTGACAACAGAAAAAGGTTCAGTGGTATCTGGAAAGAATATTAAATGGAAAATGGATAAGAATTGCTACTATCTCATAGCTTCTAAAAATACACACCTGCATTAGAAAATACAAGACAGGAATTTATGCAAATAACTGAGATAGTAGAACCAAGTCGAACCAAGAATACCCAGGTTGCCCAGGAATGTTATGAAAATAAGCCAATCAGCAAGTTGGCTTAAGGTACAGAAGAAATCATCTACTTTGAAGGTTTGAAGAGGCAAATGGTAGAAATGTCCATGTAGAATTCTAGACAAGCAGTGAAAATTACACTAAAACTGTACAAAGACACAGAAAGATCTTCGAATTTACTGCTGATGTGAAAGATGAGCTCACACAAAGAAACAACCAAAAAAGATACAAGAATAAATGGTCTCTACCACAAAAATCTAAATCAGAGAAGAAGAAAAAATCTGGGGATTTTTTCCCCAGATTTTTCCCCAAAAATCTAGGGGAAGAATCTGCTAGGTCTGTTTCGCCACTCTTGAACATCGTTGGGTTTTCTGAATTTGTTTCTTGGTTACACTATGTATCCTTTAGTTAAACATTGTTTCTCCCTCACATCACCTCATTTTCTGAAAAAATTCTATGCTCAGTTGTAATACCGAGACTCACGGTATCTCAACTCCATGTTGAAGCCCAGCGAACTTAATTTTCTCTTTTATTCCTCTAGTAGCCACCTTCTCAGATCTACACACCATCCCTGCTATCTAGCAGCAGCAGTGGAGATCTGCCCCTGCTTTGATATGCTTCTCACAAGTGCCCTTGCTATAGCAGTGGTGCCAAATGGAATCTATCCCATCTCCAAAGCTGCAAACCATACACAGACTTGCTTGAAATTTCATCTTCTACACCCTCCTACACTCCTCACATTGCTCATATACGGACTTAACTCTCTAAGTACTGGACTGCAAGAAGAGTTCAAATCAGAGTCTTGGGCTGTTTGCCAGAAACAAACCATAATTTAGTTGTTCTGTTTAGTCTTGTATCCTAAGTAATATTTTATTCTCCATAAACACTGAAGAATTGTTTGTATCGGATGAGTACTATTTATATCAATCTTACGTTGAACTTCAGGGGAGAGGTTGCTTTGCCTACCCAATGTAATTTGTTAGGAGTGATTTAGAAGAATTACTTGTATATATAAGGAGCGGCATTAGTTTATATAAACTGCAGATCCCTGAGAAGGCAATACTGGGTTTTTAGGATTGTTTACTCTAAACCTTACTCTAGCATCTAAATTCTAGACATACTAAGTGATACCCAGAACTCCTCTGTTCTCTCCTTGCCCTTGGCAGATGTACCCAAAAGCGTAAGCAGAATTTTACAAGTACAGGTTTACAAAGCAGTAGATAACAATTGAATTAAACTGTTAAGAAGGCTAAGAAGAGAGAAAGAGGATGAGAGGATCTGCAAAACTGAATTCTAGAAACCTTACAGGGAATGAAGAGAAATGATCAAATCCAATAAAAAGGTAGTGATAGGTAAAATGAGTTACTTACACAAAACCTTAGTAGATTATTGTGTCAGGATGAAGTGCAGAAGAACAATCTCTTAATCCTTCAATAAATTATTTCTTGGAATATCTAGACCTAGAGCTCAAACTGCAACACACTATTCGTAATTTCCATTATTTTTCCTTAAAACACATAGCTAAGAGACTTTTACTATATTGTATTGTTAGGCAGGAAATTCCAGCACAGCCTTGGATATAATATAATACCCTGATTAGATAACTGTCTATTTGTTAATTACTTTTTGTGAATAAAAACATAGGTTGTAGCATACACTTGAAAACGTAGTCATAAAAAGAATGTAACCAGATCCTGACCACAGCATAACCCTTCTTTCTCCTTTAGCTTTAATGAATTTTGGTAAATTCTCACCAGGCATAGATTTGATATGGCATGTTTTCAGGGTTCATTTGCATTCCCCCCAGTGAATTCCCTGTAGTACAAAGGACCTTGTGCACTGCTTGCTTTGCACACAGAATAATGAAGATGCCATGTGATCTGACAGCAAGAGAGCCGTGAGGAAAATTGAGTAATTATTACTGACTACATTTTGAACAATCTTTGCATAAGCAAGAAGGTCTTATTTTGAAAACATTTGTCTTTTGTCCAAGCCATACATTACAGTTTAATTTGACAGATGGAAAAAACGCAAATAATAGGAAATTCTGCGTGTAAAAAATGAAGACTCTCTTGCAAGACAACCAGACTACAGATATTACTTTGAAGGTATTTCATATAGAAACAGAAAAATGTAGTAAGTTTTCCAAGATAGACACATCCCTTTCTTTGAGGATTTTTGAGATTTAAACATGTACAACTAAGTAATGAAGACAATCACTGTGGAAAAAAGAACTGTTGTCTTGTGAAATCCATATCAACTTCCATGTAGCACTCACCACTCCTAAGAACACAACCCCCCTGTTTTCTCGAGTGTCCATTTGAGCCTCACACTCACGTCACTCTCTCTACAGATGTGCGTCTTATACTATATTTTTTGGCCCAACCTTCTCCCGCTCATCTCAAAAATGCAAGCCCTCTAGGTTCACTAAGTGCTTCGAACAGAGCAAGAGAGAAAACTAAAGAGCACCTTGGCACATACTTGACCACTGGTCTGTTGGGGTCCATCCTATTTAAGCATGAGGACACTCTCATGGTTTTCCCATACGAAACTAAGCAGTGCTGCAGCAGGAATGAGGAGCTGCAGAGACCAGGAATTAGTCCTGACCAGCTCTATGCCACCTACACCATTTTCTGAGCAGATCACAGGAAAAACTAAGCCATATGGATGCCAGCTATTCCATGCTACTACTCCTCAGGACCACAAAATGCCCTTCATAATTTTACTAATACAGATGTATCCTTAGAAGTCAGCTCTCTGAGTGCTCAAGAAGAGATGGCTGACATCCAAATCAGAAAAGCCTGGAGTTTTTCATACAGAAACAGGAACTCTGTAAGAGTCTGCCAACTGCAGAAACAGATGTTTTCTGTGCTACAGAACTTAGAAATCCTCTATAGCTACTCCCCACTGAATCAAACAGAACAAACAACAAAAAATAAACCCAAACCAAAAACCAAAACAATCTGGGGTCAGTATTAGTTTAACATAGAACCATAAACCCTAAAAACATAGTTCATTTTGGCTGGGATTTAAGCACTGAAACAGATAGATGTGTATTTATGTCCTCAAAGGAAAAACCGTGAGAGCGGGCCAAAAGCTGAACTCTGATGGGGCTCCACAAGTTCCTCTCAGATTTACAGATAAAAATAAATGTTCTGTCAGTGGCAAAACAAACCACAAGGAAAAGGCTAATGTATGTGGATTTGGAAATGAAAGACAATAATTTAAAAGAAATAAAAATACGGACAAGATTGCCTGTGGCAATGCAAGACACCCATTCTGCCTATGTTTGACTTTAATTCTGGTTGAAGCATGAAAATATTGTACTGCTAAGTTCCATAGCAAATGGGGAGCCAGCTAAATCCTGACAGGACTATAGAAAGAGAAGATCATTATAAGGATGTGATGACTAAATTAGCCATGCCAAGTTGGAAGAAAACTGGAGAAATGTCATTCCCCTAAAACTAAAATATTTTATTCTTAATGCTGGGGCTTCACAACAGTCACTGAGGGGCTGTAAACTTTACATGAGGGAAATGCTCTATGAAGAAACTTGTTCAAAGAAGGAAGAGCAAGTATTTGTAGTATCCATCAGCAGCTCATGAAGAATATTTGCTACACATGAGCTGAATCACAGATTCAGTTCAAAAGAAAAATCAATTAAAATGTCTGACTT
>VYZQ01063835.1:70151-115155 GCA_013400655.1 Mystacornis crossleyi | reverse complement strand
CCCTGCCAGAATTCTTTAACTTCAAAATAAAAACCCTGAAGAAAAACATTCAATATGTTTGTTAACATGTATGTTTCAGTAGCTATTGTTGTTTCATCAATACCAATGATGTCTTACATATACGGCCCCTTATCCTGTAGTTAAGCTCTCTGCGAGGCTGGTTACATGGAAAACCTCTTCAATAAAGACTATCAACAAGATTTCTGATAGAAAATGNGTGCTGAGTAGCTGGCAAGTTTTCTGCTGACTTGTCAGCTTGTGTCATAAGCTGAGAGCAACCACATTTCCATCTGACCTCATACCAGAATCTGCTCTAGATGCCTTTAGCTAAAGCTGAAGTTTGTTTTTTGTTTTTTTTTTTAATTAAGAGCAAAAAAATAGAGATATTTGTCTCTGATTATTCAAGTCAGTGTTTTAGGAGAGCTGACATTCACTGCCAAATAGGTGCTGTGAGTTGAACCAGAGGACAAAAGGGAAGATGAGCATTTACTGAGTTTGATTGTTTCCAGAACGTAATTTAGAAAAGGGACTGTCTGAGTCCAAACTAGCTCCTGACTCAGGAGCTTATGTGGAACAGGAGAAATCAACCTGCAAGTTCCAACTCAGCTGCAAATTGTTGATTTGGGGAGTCTTTTAGACAATTTGGCTTCCCTTGCCTGCTTGCTATTGCAGTTAGCATTGCATTCAAGTGTGCTCATATGTGTGTGTACTAACGTGTTGATGAGAGGAAGAGAGCAACTTTATTTTCAGAGTTTAAAAGGGTGCATTTTTTACTGCACGATAAAACTAGTCGTGTTCAATATGGCATAAAAAAGGTGTAAGGAAAGGAATGCATGCAGTTCAGAAGCAGCCACAGTTGCTTTCACTCTAATGCAGAACTTGTTGAATGTATTTGGGCACCCAGTCTCACTGCTAAGATGGCAGCTCCCTCCACTCAGGAGACCTCTAGGGCTTAAAGCCTGCAGTGATCATCTAAGAAGCTGACACGCCATTACAGAGAATAAGCTGGGATAGAGCCATGCCAAGTCAGTTATTATTCTAGAGTGGTTGTTTCTTGCTCACTCTAATCTCAGTGTAGAATCACTAATAGACTTCATGGCAAGATCTCCATTTATGCACAAGACTTTGTGTGGTTGTCAAAATAACATTTAAGGTTAGAAAATGTCATCTGAGAATTGCTTGATATTCTTAGAGAAGGGAAGTGAAGAAGGCAGTGAAGAGCTTTGAACCCCCTGGATTATATGAGAGAATAGTGGGATGTTAGCTTTTCCACTGAGACATTATGATTTCGGAAGTGCTGGTAATTGTCAGTAAACACATGACAAAAAGAAGGCTTATCTTTTCCTCCTGTAAGAAAGGCCCAATAACAATTCATGTGAAAGGAGAAGATAAGATTTCTGTTAAATCTACAGGTGAATCTGCAGAAGAAGGAAAATATAAGGTAACATTCATATACAAAAGTCCTTAGAATGGAGTCTGGTAATCAGAGCGTCCACAGTTCATCTGTTGAACACATAGAAGGAAAGAGTTCAGTAAGGATCATTTTATATCTATCACACATCAGGTTTTCTAAACTTTTGCAAGTGCTATTTCAGACTTCACAGATAAGTATTGCTTGTTCTTGCTATAATGTGGGTTGAATGAAAGGTGATTTAGGGGTAAAGAAAAATTTCAAGGCAAACAACTAACATCAAGGCATCATTTCTGTGCAGTGGAAATTCTTATAACCACAGATCTGCAGTGCTCCTGTGACACCTGTCACTTTGGCTCTCAGAGAACAGATTGGCATGAGGGGGCAACTTGCAGGTTGGCATATTAAAAGTCCTATATGGAGAGTCAAATCAGATCACCTAAAACAGATATCTATTACTAGTCAGCTGACTATTTCCTTGTACTCCCCAAACTCTATTTCCATTGACTAGAGTGAGAGCTTGCGTGCTTTGCAGACATAGAAACAAGTTGCATCCAAGATGTGCATCACACAGATGCTCTGAGGAGCTGACAGAAAAAGCAAAGTTCAAGAAGCAGCTCTCTTTCAGCAGCCAGCATTTGCTAAAAAATCTTTCAGGCACTGGCAAAGTGCTTTGTGATGAATATCAGTAAAGTCCAGGGGCCCTAAGTGACTAAAAGTGCAAACAAGCACATGCTTATGTAAATTAAATATGGCACAAAAAGCCTGGAGCTGGTGGTGACCAAGTCTTTTAAAGAAACTGAAGCAGTTTACTGACTTCAGCACTGCTGGGTCTGAGCCAGCCAGCCTTCTAGAAGGGTGCACCAGTGTGACTGCAGTGCCACTGTAATACTACGCTGGTTCTCTAAACTTCAGTTTTGTATTTCTGCCTGGCACCGCACCGCACAGTACAGGCACGTCAGTTCAGAGACCTTTAACTCCTCTATGATTTATAAGCATGCTCTGTGTTTCTGCCAGAAAGTGGGCACCAGAAAGTCTAAAGTAAGAAAGTTCTGAGCAGCCAATTCAACCACAACCAAGCTAGGAGATGATTTTCCTGTGTGAGGAGGAGTACATCTGATGTACTGAAGAGGGAAGAGCAGGAGAAGCCAGTATTCTCCTAATCGTCCTGTTATTGCCACCAGTCCCAGAGTTAGACAGCACGACAGAAGGGGTGACTTGTACCCATGTACTGAACTGTCCAGTTGAATAAGAAAACTGCTTTTTAGGAGAACATACTTAATTTTCTGCTACTGAGATTTTACCTCATTGCAAAGACATTTAAATGTCCATTTAAACAAAGATGAAACTTCATCTCCCCTTTTTGAAACCATCTGACTACTGAATAAAAGAGGAACATTTCCTCTTTTTTCCCCTGGGAGTGATACCCAGGCCAAGTCTCTCTTGGCACTGTAGAGGTTCCTCAGCATGAGCATTAATTCCCCTCGTTTCCGCTGTGCAACCTTTTTGACTGGATGAGTCACTGCATACATGCATGCATCCAGGCTGCAAATGACTCTCCTCACAAACCTTGGGAGAGGGCCGTGCACAGCAGCCGCTCTGTTTCTCACCCTGTGCAATATGTCACACAGCCTGTAGGTATTCCAGATCTACTGATCAGATAGAGAAAATTTTGTATTGCAAGAGAAGCAGGAGCTCCCAGGTAGACACAGAAGACTAGAGCTTTTGCAAAAAGTTCTAGTATGTAAAGTATTTATTTCTAGTATTTCTAGTATTTAAAGTGCATATACAACAAATTCTAAAGCTTCCCATAAAGTGCAAGCACAACGGCTTAAATATAGAATAGCTGCCTGATATACAACACTTTCCCTCCACTCTTGTGACAGGTGACAGAGTATGGGTAGAGTAGACAAACCCCAAGGGAAATAGTTTCTGTAAACAAGTTAGTCTTGTCACTGACAGATTTTCTGCTGTACTATTAGTAATCTTAGAACAGGGAAAGACTGAACATCTCATATTCTAGGTGAGAGGTTTCTTAGAATTTAGGCGTCTTGGTACTGGTCTCCTGCCCTTGTGGTTCTAGCTTGAAGTGTCTTGTTTGCATTGCACAGACATTACTGTAGAATAAATTGTATGTATTTCCAGGTACCAGCCTTTCGAGCCTAAATTCTCAGGCTAACAGCAGTCACTGTGTCACCACTTGTTTCTTCCAACAGCTTTTGAATATGCTGTCAAGTTTCAGCTTAGCTTGATTTTGAGAAGTAGTGGCCACAAAATTAAAGTTCCTATAAATTTTGAAATATGTTGTAGTTGGTGAGATTTAGGAAAAGCCCTCATCATATGCAAATTTCGAAGAGAAAAAGAGTGTCTTTAAACACAACAAATTCAGAGTATGCAGCCAAGCAGAAGGTAAATCCAAAGAAAATGAAACTTTAGTTGTTCTATTGGTAATGCCATTACTTATTCTGCAGGACAAAATGCCAGGCTACTGACATGACGCTCTTGAGGACAGACATGGCAGGAGTCTGCAAATGTTGTCTAGCAAGTAACAAGATCTTCCTGATGGGAGGAGTTGGATGTTTGATGTGTTTGAATGTAGCAGTTCTTATCAATTCACCACAGCACATAACAAGTTTTTTAATACAAAAAGCAGAGTCAAATGCTGCATTCCAGTTCCAGCCAAACTCCTATTTACTTTGACAACTGAAAGAGAGAAGACTTAGTTCTTGTGTGGTCTAATGCTGTTTAAGTAGGATGTTGTGCCACTTTCTCACAAGCCAGAACGATCATTTGAACACAGAAATAAAAATAATGGTCAGCTTATCTGCAGAAACCAAAGAAAGAATTTTGGAAGAAAAAAGAGAGAGAGAAACAAGGAAGTGATTAAGAACACCAGTTCAGAGAAGAATTTTTTTGCCAAACAGAATGCTTGTACTTTAAGGACAATGAAAATACTTCACATTTATGCTTGATCCTTCTGATATTAACTCCAGCAGCTGCCAGACTAGGACATGAATGCAATATATGGGGAAATTTGAAGTTATGATGCATTTTTTTTTCATGGTGCGCATAAAGGTGCTGCCCCATAGTAGGATCATTACTTTCACTGAGATTTCAGCAACATGTTTTCTTTTTAGCTTAGGATCCCAAAGCAGAGCTATTGAGGGACAGCAGATCCCAGTGCTGCCTGCTAATTAGGAGCCCTACAAATGTAGGTCACAAAAACAAAAGCAATGCTTTTCCGGGAGAGGACAAACGTGTGATTTGTGAATGAAAACCCAGGAAGTTTTAAAAGTGAAACAGAAGTAAATTCAATCACGCTCTTCTTACAAATGAAAGCAGTGAAAACTCTTGGCTTTTAGCATTTGAAGTGTAGAGAAGATTTTGTTAACCCTTTGTTTTTCCAGATAAACTGAAACTGCAGCCAATTAACATTACAAATATATTTTCCAGTGCTTATCAGAGTGAGAAATTTGTTTTAGAAATATCAAACCATCACAGACCCAACCATTATATAGAAGCAATAGGAAAAAAGAGGTATAATAGTCTCCTTTTCCCCTAGCTGACATTAAACTACACTTTGCTAAGTACAGCTGTTGTCTGGCTCCCTCATTCAGTACCAGACACACAACAAACATGTCACTGACTATTTAAATTCTTCCAATTTGCTTTAATTGTGGAATATGTTTTCAGGTTGGTTAAGCACTTTCACATGTGGAGATCCTTCACTGGGGGAAAGGTGAGTGTTTGTTTTTCATCAAAATAATAATGTCTCCCCTATGTGACTTCTGAAGATGCAATTATTCTCCCTTTTAGAGAGACTGATAAGGTGGCTGACTATACAGCCTCACAGATAATAAAAAGGATTATAGAAAATAGTTTACAGCAGTATGGCTTTAATCCACACATGCTGAATAACTGCCTGTTATGAAAAATGTGATATTCTGTCTTTCCCCTTACTGAAGTCAATGTAAAGGGAAGAGGGAATGTAAGGGAAAATGGTCTTTTCCCTTACGTAATTTATATGTAGACTGATTCACCAAGCCATGTCTTCCTTCCCAGCAACTAACATTTCTAACCATGATGAATGTCATGACTAAATAGCAAGGCACAGTAAGATGTGAGTTCGTTCTGCAATAACAATGCAATTGAATGAGAATTTAAGGTATCTAAGTCAGAGACACCTGCTGCACTAACTCTTTCTTTATGCTGAGCAGAATTTTTTGCAAATATCCATTCAGTAAAATTTTTTCCCACCTTCCTAAACTCAATGAATTCTTGCTTTTTGTCAACTTAGCGAAATGGCAGAGAATAGAATTCTAAAAATACTATTACACTCATTGCTCTTTTCCACAAGCTTAGCTTTAAGAAGTTGTTCTTCTGAATTCCTTTCCCTCATCTATTTAGTCGCAAGACGTAATTTTAAATTATAACTATGAATAGGCTTTGATAGGTCTGTCACAGAGACTACAGTAATCCCTCCCGCCCCCATAGTAGTTACCTCAATAGCTTAAAATATTCATGGTCAGAATATCATCCATTTTATCAGTATACAAAAAGAAAACTTGGCAACTAGATCTTTAAATTCCTAAACCCACCATCTCTTAATCTTTTTATTTTCCATTAAAACAGTGTTTTAACAGACAAATCATTTCATAGTCCTTTCTACAGCCAAATATTTATGGGTTGCAACACAAGACAACTGGATTTCGTTCTGTGCTACACCATAGCTTTTGATTTTGGGAAAACTTCCAAATCCCACAAATTAGTACTTAAATTCTGCCTAAGTCCAAAATTGTGACTTTCAAACCTCACTGCTCAACTGCTGCCAGCCCTGGGGGCATATGCTCAGACTGAGCAATTACCTCCCAAGACCTAAGACATAACCATGGAATTGGGCTCTGTACAAAATGCAATAGAAGATACATGGGGTTGTTTAACTGATCCAAAACGGATAATTTACTTTTTTCAGTGTTTCATTAGATTAGAGCCCACATCCTATGAAAAAGTACCTCATTCCCTAAAAATGCTGAAGTACAATATTCCTAAAGAAATGGCTAGTATCTTGTCCATTATCCCTATCAAATGGCCTGAGAAATTCCTCTGGACCGTAGGGAGGCACATGTTTACTTCTCAGTAATTATGCATCTATAGCATATTCCCTGTTCCACCCACAGAATTTGCCTTTATAAGCCTGTATTCTGCTAACAGGATATACACAATACTTTCCTTCATGTTTTAAGAGTCAAACATATAATATTGTCTTTTGGTTTGATTCTGATCTGTAAGAAACAGATAAATCTTTGAGACAGTGTGAAATCACAGCTGTTTGTCAGCCCGACTGACAGACACAAATTTCTTCCAAAGAAAGCAGCAAATGATTATCATGTGCAGGTCAGGAGCACCATCAATGAACGGAAGTGGGGATATAAATAAAAGTCCACTAGATAAAACAGAAAGATGGAATTAGGCTAAGAACCTAATATTTCAGAGGTGTTTACTGTAGTACAAAAATATATATACCTTAATCCCAAAACCAAAGTTGTTTTGCAGAGATCTGGGTTATATAGAACAATTAGTTGCTTAATGAAATTTCTTCACTTCACTATTTTAAGAAATTTACTTTTTAATAGTGAATAATGCTATAGGCCTGTAGATAATGTGGTAAACATCAAGGATTATTTTTGCCTTCTGACTTTAAAATGGGAGCAAAATTATTTTCAATTACTAACAAAAACTGGGAACTATATATCCTTAAATTATAGGAATGCTATGCAAATGGAGACCTAATGTTATAAGGCTAATACAGAAGATGCTTTTATTTCCAGAGGAAAAATCTTAGGGAAAAAGAAAGAACAAATAATCTCTTCGTAATATAGTGCAATACAGCAGAGCACTAAGGAGGAAAAATAACTCTGGCTTGGAATTTTGAGGCATTTTAATTGCGTAATGAGTCTTGAAATAAAGTAAGAGGTTTCAAATGAACAACTAGTAGCAGAGATCATTTTGAAGGATTAAAGTACAGCAGTAGCATCTTTCAAGATTTTCTCTGGAAGTTTTCACAATTCATTTTAGCAAAAGTATTTCTCCTTAGAAGTTTGACCTTATTTTTCATTCACCTTCTTTTCCCCACATTCTCATTTTTTTCTCAGACCAGACCAAGGAAAATGTTATCCATTTTCCCTCCCAGATGCTCACCCATCTCTCTCCTATACTTTGCTTTGATCTGTTACTAACCTCTTCAATCATTGCTTAACCACAGAGCTGCTATTTCTTTTGAACTCTAAGTTGAAAATAAACCGATGTACAGATTGGACTTTGGTGAATCTCTTGCTTTGTTAGAGATTAATTTTGGATCTTCTGGTAGTCTGAGTTTTTGCTTTTTCTTAGGTTTCAATCAGGATGTGATTTCTTATGAGAGAAGTCCTTAAAATATAAGCTTGTAACTGATCTAGACCTAGGTAAAGGATGAAAAGACATTTTTCCTTTATTACTGTATTTCAGAATGCTTCAAAGCTTCATTTCTATGTGAAAAAACATTTTAACTTCTGTATTACAATTCCACAAGCTAACATCCTCTGCATGAGGTAAAAGATGCCTATCAACATCTCTTAAATATTCTCATTTCCCTTAAACCATGAACACCCTTCCCAAAGTTTCCTCATTCCACTGTTCAAAATCCCTCAAGAGGCTGAGACAAGAGTATAGTTTTCAGAAGTGACGTATTTAAATCTTTTTACCCCCAACAGGACACAAATTAGAATTACATCTGTCATTGAATTGTCAGAATGGTGAAGAAAAAACTGCCACAAAAAGATAATTTCTTTTCCATCCTGCTTTATTCTTCTCCCTCACTGACTAATGCAATATTTGGCAGTTTATTTCTGTCATAAGCATATAGAATTTGTTTCTTCACATCTCTTTATTTGTTTCTTGTCTCATTCAGTTGTCCCTTGGTTCCCAATTCAGGAAGTATCTCTTTCAAGGAATTTTTTTAAGCACAAATTACACATGAACTAAATAAAGTCCATTAGAAATATGTGCTAATAATTCCTCCAGCCACTCTGGTATTCTAACATGGAGTACTATACAAAGCCTGAATATTTCTTTCTACATCACAGGGATATACTATTTTCTTTTTTTAATTTGATGTCCATATTTAAATATGTCATCCTGATAGAGACCATGACATATCTACAAAACAGAAGATTAAGCTGAATTATAAAAGTATTTCAAGTTTCCTTAAGCAAACAGGTATAGAAACATAAAGTGAATAATATAGGTAAATAATAAAAAATACCCAAAAACTCAAAAGAAATTTTTGAAGTATCAGACCAAATAGTTTCTTGTGATTTCAGTGTCACAATAATTTTCTCATCCAGATCTGCAAAATGACTGCAACCTCACTGTTGCAGTGGGGTTCTCTGCAACCCTCCCTGGAGACAGATTTGCCCGTGGAAGAATCAAGGAGATGATATTTTCATAGGTGTTTTCAGATGTTTATTCCTCCAGCCACATATGGCTGGAGCCCGGCACAGACTCCCAAAAAAGCTGCCCTGAATCATGTGAACACCCACATAAGTACAGGATTTTCCCGTGGGGTACATTTGAAATGGCAAATAGGGGACAGGATTTGGGTACATGTGACCAGGGAGCAGGGGAAACCCATCTGTCCCAGGGTAGGCTCCCATCCCAGGGCCCATCCCCCCGGGGGCACCTCCTCACCTCACCTTGTGCTCTGCAAAGATACTTCCTATTACAGCTAAAAATTTTCTATTACAATATGCTGTCCTAGTAACTCAAACTTTGAATCACTTCTTAAACTTATAAAGAGATGATTCTGTTAAACTGGGTAAGGATGTCTTTCTTAGT
Source organism: Mystacornis crossleyi (assembly GCA_013400655.1). Classification (NCBI taxonomy): domain Eukaryota; kingdom Metazoa; phylum Chordata; class Aves; order Passeriformes; family Timaliidae; genus Mystacornis; species Mystacornis crossleyi. The sequence goes on along the minus strand of VYZQ01063835.1, from coordinate 105,872 downwards.
GTCAGATGAAGATTATATTGTTAAAATTTCTTTAATGTGATGCCCATATTGACATCTTCTCAAGAAGAGATTAGGAAGCTTAAAGGATCATTCTTTAGGAGTTCCTACCATTCCTACCATTGACCTACCCTTGTTCATATTATTGATTATAATTTCTTTTTATATATTTTTTCACCCAATTAAATATAGTTCACTGAAGATGCCATTTATATAGAAACATTTATTGTGAGGGAGTCCCTTGTCATAAGCTCTTTAAAGTAATCCTTTTTAATTCTACAGCAGAAGGCCAAAGGAAAGCTCTTTGATACACCTAATTCATTTGCTTCATCACTTTTTTGCTTACCAAATGTTAAGGGAGAATTTTTGCTGAAGTTTTTTCTCACTCTAACCACAAGTAGAACAGTTCTTTTACCTGTAAGCATTTACAGATACCTCGTCACAGAAGTGGAAGGACCATATCTACTGAATGGTAATCAGTGGGCTACCTTCACAGGATGATGAGCTGTTGTGCCAGATGTTTAGTTAATTCGGCTCTTACGAAATAAATAAATGTCCCCAAATGCATGAACTCTTAAGCATGACTATGTGTCTGCACATCTAAACAATTATACCATTTTCTCCAGATAAAAATTTCTCACGAGCAGCAGTTTTCCTATACAAAGAGTCCTTCAGGTCTTGTATTGGCAATAATGAAGAAATAAGGACTGTGATAATTTAGTTCTGTTTGATGGATATGTGCCTTTGATACCACAGCAGAATTATACTGTCATTTCACAGGCCAAGTATATATTAGCCTTTAACCTTCTGTGAAAAAAACCACAGAAAACATACACATGAATGGCTATGTTTGCCAAAGTCTGAAAAATTACTAGACTCTCCTGAGAAAACTATGTCAGTTCCTATACAGTTATATGTTCACCATATAAATTGTAGACTTTTAGGTGAGAAACAAAAGGAGGATTCCCCTGCTGACAGGTACTGGATATTTGTTGGGGTTTTAGGAGAGCTTTTTTTTTGTGCGTTCTCTTCTTTTCCTCTTAAAGAATTTTTCCCCATGCTAAGGCATAATTGCTGGGTGCTTAAGAGACACAAAAAGATCTGAACACAGAGGGAGGAGTCCAGCTGTCCTCTTTTACTTGGGTTTTTTCTCAGGTGGGGCGGAGATGCCACGAGATTTGAACTGGGAAAAAGGGGGTGGGTGCAGTGCCCAGGGCTCTTTGTTCTCCCGGCGTTCGGAGGGGACGGAGAGGCTGCAGTTGCTGTGGGAGAACTCATCGTTGCTGCGGGGTCCTGTCTTCTGCTGCCTTCCTTCTGCCGTGAGTGGAACTTGCTCGCTGGAGCGGCTGTCTGTCCTGGGAGCCTGTCTGACACCCCCGCTCACTGAAAGACGGACCCATCTCACCGTCTGCTCGGGTGCCTCAGGGGAGGCTCGCTCCGGAGCGCCCCCTGCCGGCGCGGGGGAACCATCGCCCCGCCCTGCGCTCCGGGAGCCGCCAGCGCCCCCTGCCGGCCGTGAGCGGCACCGCCCCGAGGGGAAAGGGCCGGAGAGCCGGGAAGGGTCACTGGGCTCTGGGTCTGTCCCTTGTTACTGCCACAGTTACTGGTTTTTTTGTTTGGCTTGTTATATATAGTACTAAAGAACTGTTATTCCTGTTTCTCATATCTTTGCCTGAAAGCCTTTTAATTTCAAAATTTTAATAATTCGGAGGGAAGGGGGTTACATTTTCCATTCCAAGTGGGACTCCTGCCTTCATTAGTAGATACAAGTCTTTCAAACTAAGACACCATTAAATGTCCAAACAAGGAAGAGTAGGTGCTGATATGTTTTATGAAGACGCAAGGATATATCTCAGGTCAGAATATGAGTCAATCTCAATTCCAGCTAGCAAAGCAGTTAAGAAATTTTCTCTGTCACCTCATGTCTCTTCTCTATAGCACATTTGGCTGTTTGGTCTCACAAAGATTTCAAATAAAATGAAAATATAGAGAGAAATGGCATCCAGACATTCAGTCCAAAAATTTCCCCTGCTCTTACCCCAGAGACCCTGAACTAGGCAGCTGCAGAAATCCTACTTGCATGTTTGGACTGTCCTCTGCTTAAAATCCCTGTTTTAGCTATAAAGTTTTCATGTTCCTATGAAGCTTTTCCCACTCCACCACTAAGTCTGCTTTTCCAGAAATGGTCTGTCTTGGCTTCAGTCTTTTACCCTGGTATTTGACAATTGACTCCTTAATTACATCTGTTAGAGTAGCTGGTGGATTTTTAACTTCTGAATTGCTACAGTGTTGAATCTCATTAAGTCAAGGTGCAAGGTCAGTAAATGTTCTCCTTGACTTGATATCAAAAAGGAATTGAGTACACACATTTAAAGTAAAATACAAGAGGTTTGTTATATGTCCACATAGCTCTGTGATCTTGGCGTGTGAAACCTGTGTTGCTAAAGTCTGATAAAGAGGATGAGGACATTAGCTACTGAGAGTCTCTCTGCAGAGTCAAAGAAACTTACATGTGGTAAAAGTGTTACGACCCTGATTCCAGAATGACTCAAATACTGAAAAATTAGTGATTTTTAGAATCTGTGTGCTTTGGGATGGACTTTCCACTGCACTGGACCAATGCGATGCTGATAGGAGGACAAAGGAGTCTTTACTGACATGGCACTAATATAAGGGTGCAAAAAAATAAGCATAAAAACAGGGACTATGCAAATCCTAAAACTGTCAAAGACACAGGGGAAGTGAGAGCATATTGCAAACCAGAGACCTCATAGGCAGAAAGAGAAAAAAAAATCCCAACAAGTACTGAAACCAGCCAACATAACCACCAAAATTGTACCTTAATATTAGCAAAGAATATAGACAATTCAGCTGTTCAAAATAAGTCATGCAGTAAATCTGTCTAGACTGTATCACTATTTGGATCCCATGCCATTTTTCCTACACAGGAAGAAAGCACTAAAGGCCATGAGATAACTGTCACAAGAATAGATCAGGAATACACTCAGACAGCTAATAGATATGAAATGACAAGTTGCTCTCCCTAATTTTGCTGCAGTCCACGGGGTTTCAGGTAGATTACCTCCCCTTCATCCTTTCAGAGGTGATCCCATTGTGCTGGAATAATCCCAAAGAAATACAAGTCAGTACCATTTCTGATAAATTTCCTGACCATAATTTGCTAGATTAGCTAATCAGAAAATAACTTGTGGCCATTTATAAATAAAATAACTCCTAATTAAAATATAGAAAAACATAAAAGAACTGAAATGTTTTCAAGCATCTCAAGAGTGAAAGCAACTATTACTGAAATGTTTTTCAAAATAATTTAATTTTTTAGAAATTTCATTTTAAAGGTGCAATAATTTTAACAAAACAACAACAACAACAACAACAACAAAAATTGTTCATCCAGCTGGAGTAATCGAAAAATCAGGATTCATTTCATGCTTAAGTGTCTAATGTAAATCTGAGAAATTAAATAGCCACTTCTGAACACCTTGATCCATCTCTTGACAGCCAGTGATTGGTGCACTTAAATAGCCTAAATAAGTATTAAGATTCTATGTGAAACCCAAGAAGTCGTGGTTAACATGACAGCCTTTCACATATTGGTACCTTCCATCCTGTAAATTGATTCTTATCTCCTGCTGCAGCAAATGCTTTAAACTGCCACTGAAATCAGTGTACCAAAAGCAGTCAATATACTTTGAGATGTCCAGCATGTCAAGGGTATAAAATCTTGTAATATATATCTGTTACTATCAGCATTTCTGTTTGAGGCTCACATGATTTCAGTGCAGTAGCAAGTCTCTCCCATCTCTTTACTCAGATTTGTTTCCAGAGAATAAAAATAAATCTGTAAGATAACTACAGACGTTATATTTACTTATAAAGAAACAGTTTAGATGGGGCCATGTTTTAAATTTGGCATCAGTTCTAGACTTGATTCAGAGTTACTGCAAGAACCTTGCTTACAGGGATGACAGCGAATGATTCACTCAGTCCTGTTTTGTTGATCCAGCTGTAGGGCTGAATTAGACAACAAGCTTCTAGAAAGATAGAAAAATATAATTTTACAGCAGACAGAGAGTGACATGCCTTGGATCCACCAAGATGACTCACATGCTTGCAGTGAGAAGTAACCCTTGCTGTAGTTAGTTCACAAATTAGCAATGATTAATCAAGCATAAAAAAGGCTGGAATGACTATAGCAAAATACATCCCAAATAAAACATAAATCCTTCCAAAAATACTTGTGAGTTTTTTAATATATTCCTATTTGTTATGGTTCATTCAACCTGCACCCTGCCACTGCTGTACTTGCTTGTCAGAGAATGTTACTACAATAAAGGATATCAAAAATGTCATTTTAAAGTAATACTTTTAAGATTTCAAACATGTTTGATTTCAAATTTCCGTGTCAGGTTTAGGTCTAGAAATTACTCGGAAAACTGCTTTTTCTGTTATCCAATCTTTTTAAATTTTATTTTATGCTGCACCTGTTTTTGTACCTTCCCCCAGATCTTAATACATTGAATAGATTAAAAATGTGTAAAAGTGTTCATCATAACATGTTGTTCATCTTGAGAGCATCTATCAAAACAAACAAAAAAAGGTTAAACAATAGCAAATAGAAACATACATGAGGCCTCTATACCTGTGGCTGAAAGACACTACCCTGGTGATTTCTGTGACCAGAAAACAGTTCAGAGGTCAGGTCGGGATCAATCCATAGAGATAATAAGACTGAGAGAAGGGAGGTGGAAGAGGGGGAGGTGGAAATCATCGCATTTTTTCGAGAGATGAACAGGAGGAAACTACAATCTATTCATAGCTACAGGCAGATGGTTTCATGCCCAAGAAGTGAAAAATCAGCTCTCTTTGTCAGGAAAGATATATACTGTGAATTATTCACTCAGCTTAAGTAATAAGTGGGGTCAGGGTAGAAAAAACAATATACTGATTTTTTTCCTAACAAAAAGGCAAGAATGTGAATGGCTAGTGCAGGTATTCATTTGAACTGCTACCCCAAGCTCAGGGACCAGCTGCCTGCCTCTCTGATTATGTTTCATTCACACTCCTCATGTCCCCAGTACCATGTCCATAGTTCTCAGACTGCTGACTCTCAGGTTCTGTCTAAGCCTTGGAGGTGTTTAAATCAATTTGTTCCTCTGTTTCAGTGCACAAAGTTCCTAAGGACTGGCATATCACTTACTCAGAGATGTGTTGGCTGAGGGTATAAATCTTCTACACTCCAGTGCAAGCTGATAAAAGGCACGAAGCAGCTAAACCTACCCTAACTTCTTAGAGAAGTGTGATCCATTAGACATGCTCAGGTCATGCACTGACTTCCATACAATAGTCTGGCAGAATAGACTAATATTTACTATATGGGAAACCCACAATTTTGACTCTTTTTGGCTTGTGGTAGTTTTGAATCTGCAGATCCCATTTTTAAGAAGGTGTTCTTCCTGCAAGGCTGTGGAATAGCTGAAGATGAAGAATAATCCCTACCCCTGGAGATACAAAAGGTGTGATGCTGAGCAGAAGGGAGACTTAAGGCACTGGAGCAAGACTGATCCAGATTGGAATTTAGTCCAGGAAAGGTACAGTAGCACATGTAGCAATTTTTAGTGGCATAAATTTTGGTTCAAAGAGTGGGTTATACTAAAGGACTCTAGGACTCTGAAGATGGGAAACCAGCACTCTCTGAAAACTTTCCTCATTCACATTTCCTGTCAGTTTGTAAATTTCATGGCCACTGTTGATACTTACATGGCTTTTGACACTTTGTCTATTGACTGAGTGTGCTGTTATCTATCATAGCCTGTTATCTATCACAACCAGGTGCCATTATCATAATTAATTATCTAGTTCTTGATTAAATCAACTACTCTTATAAGCACAGGGCAAAAAGCAGTTTTGAGCCAGAGAAGCTCAGAAGAAATAAAAGGTGTGAAGAGAAATGGTGGAGCCTGGCTAGGTGGCTTGCTGAGGGCTCAGCAGGAATGCTGACATGAGAACCCCAAGACTGTGGCTTGCAATCTGCTATTTCAATGTCTAGCATACATTTCTTCATTTCTATTTCCTTTGTTATGAACATTTTACAAAGATGTGCATTTGCAAACTTTGCAAATCATAATTTGTATGTTTTTCTTCATCTGTGGTCCTGAAAGACCTGTTTAAAATTTCAAAAATGAGAATGGTGAACTGTTTTGGTTTGGGCTTTTCTTTTTTTTTCTTTTTTTTTTTTTTTGCATTAATTTTTCTAGAGATAGTTGCATGGTGTATTATCTACCGTGTCACAAGCTGGACAAAATACTTGTAACGCTGAATGAGTGTGTGTGGGGCTATATAATGATTTTATGCTACTTTGCATTATATTCCCATACAGACTTAAATTCTGGACTTCAAAGTATCTTTTCTGCGATGTTGATTAGAATTAGTGCAGTGACACCTAGCAGGATTTAAACTATGTAACTTGAATTTTGGACATTGAAATTGCTTTTGTGAACACATCCCAAAGGCCTGAAGAGGGAAATGCTGGACTTGGGACATAACTGATTTCCAACATATTTTATAAGAAAAATCTATTCATGGCTAATGTACGTTTATCCTTTTCTGCTTCTTAAGATACATCAAAATACCATCTATTCTCATTTAAAACATACCAGACTCTAGTGAACCAGACATTTGGAGCTTATACAAGGCAGCTACTGTTTGACCTAGTTTCATTACAAGCCTGAAACTGCCCATTACACACTTAATGATGAGTAAGATGAAAAATTGAATTCAATCTACCTCGCAGGAGTTGAAAAACCATCCAGACAAATCTCATCCAAGAAAAGCAGCTCAAATTAATATGCCAGATTGTGAACTCCAGTGTCTGAGGGAGGAGCTGACACACTCATTTTTTCTGCTACTTCCACAGGTGCCACCTCTCACTATGTCCCAGCTATGGGGCAGGTGAGGTTGTACCTAAGGTCACCTCCACTAAATTCATCAACACCTTCCTGACAGAGTACACAGCCTTTCAATTACCTTTCAAAGAGCAGCAGCAGCATCAGAGGGGCTGTCATGCCCAGGCTAACAAGCTCTGCTTTCTCAGCAATGACTGTTGACTTGGGCTTTAATATTTCACTCACCATGATTGCTGTTTTTGAGGATAACTCAGACACATTACTTACTACTGCCTGTGATATACATAGCTGTACACTTAGGTATGAAATAGTACATTTAACTACATAAGACCAAAGTCTCTTTCTTTCACCAAAATAAAGAAACAAAAGCCCAACCCTTCAGATTCTTCTTAACTAACATTGTGTGATGGAAATTTGCCTAAAGTCTTGTTTAAAACACTGGACAAATCAAGGTCTATCACTGATGAGAACAGATAACTGATCTTAGATCTTCACTAGTATGACTGAGCAAAATTTGTTCTGGAGAGTCTAAGAGGATGACAATGAATTAAACAGTGCAACTAATTTAAAAGAAAAATGCTCATTAGTGTGAACAGAAAACCATCACAGCAGAAAAATGCCAGCACTTGCTGCAATACATCAGCTATTCCCATTAACATAGTAACTAACCATTTCTGGATAATATGATTCATGGCTAAACAGAGTACTGAAAAATGATATCTTCCATCCACATGACTAAATTAAAGTTCTTCCCTATCTTTATCAGCCTATCTCTACTCATATTTTATTGAATATTTTTAGCAGAGACAGTGAAAAAAGTAAAGTTGTTTTGTATACAATAAGATATGCATACCTGAGTTGCACTGATCCTATATACAAATAAAATAAAATAAAAATGAGTAAAACCAAACCAAACCTTTGGTTTCAGAGATATTCTCCAAAATAAGTAATCTCTAACATTGCTGTTTTTGAGCAGAGCAATTCCAGACTGACTTTGAAAATCCCAGTCAAAGCACATAGTTTTGCAGTAGACTCATCTGGATAGTTTCTTAGCCAAAACAATTTCAACAAAAAGGCTGGTTCCAGACATACCGTATTAAATAACCTCTGAATTGGCAAAGAGTGATGCATACATTCCATCTGAGAGTCTGCTACGGGTCCGGTCAGCTGAGGTAATGTAAGTTCAGTTTCACAGCTAGAAACTATAATAGCATTTTCAGCAAATTGTCAAAACAGTCCTTTTGTGCCTTCAGTGTTGAAGTACATATAAAATTCTGACTAGATAGAGTAATTTAGTATTTCAGACTCATTAAACTTTTAAAAACAAAACAGCAGAAAAGTGGGATGAGTGGTTACAGTGAAAGCAGAAATAAATGTGAGTGTGTAATTTTATTGGCAGACAGGAGTATATGGTCATCATCGAACAAGATCCTGGTTTTTTCCTCAATTATGTCATAGTTCACTGTAATTTTACTTGCTCTGTGGGAGTTACCCACAGACAAGAATTAAATCAGTCTGCAGACTATAAAGATGGGAGAAGCCCTCATCTCCTCCACCTAAATTACTTTTTTCCTTCTCATGGCCTTTTCCCTCATAACTGTGACACATTTCTTCTTACCTATAGTTTGGAAGCCATTTGTGTAGGCTGGGTAGAGGTGGATGGAGAAATATCAAGAGGGTGCAGGGCTGTGAGCAAAGCAGCAGCAGAGGGGTGGCCACGGCTCCTGGCAGCCCCCTGCACAGTCAGAAGGAGGAGGGCAGGAGCTGAAAGGCAGGGATCTGGCCCAGCATCCTCGTCCTCTCCCATCAGGATCCTTCTCTACATATTTGCTCTTAGAAAACACTCCACAACTCTATCTTTCTCACTGTCATATTTTAATTTTTTAAAATCTTAACATATCCTGGGCTCTGCTACATTCAGTGTAGCCACAAAATTTGGCTTATTGGTAGTAGTATATCAAACTTCTGGAACAAAGCAAGAAAATTGCATTGCCTACTGTGACATCCAGTTAATATCTGCAAAAGCTTGTGTTGATATCTCCTACCACATATTCCTTTTTCCAGCATGACTCAGGGCCAATCTAGTTTTTACTTAATGGTCTTCTGTATAGCAGTTGTCTTGGATCCTTGAAGAACTAGAAGGCTTGAGTACAAACACAATGTAATAATACATATGCAAATATGCAACAGTTGCTTTGGCAGCCAAGAAAACAAACCCCATCCTGGGTTGCATCAAGCACAGCACAACGGCTGGTGAAAAACAGTAATTACCCCTCTGTATTTAGTGTTGGTGCAGCCTCACTTTGTATCCTTTGTGCAGTATCCTTTGTATCCTCTGGGCATCACAGAGGAGACGACACTTTTCCTCCAGTTCACCCACAAAGATCTTTAGTTGAACTAAAGTGAGTTTCTTTAGTCTTTTCTTTAAAAAAAATAATCTACATAGACAGACAATATTTCAGAAAACATAATTCAAAGAATCTTTGCATCACTGATAACAAAATTTCACCTGCTTCTAATGGTTCTTGAAGTTGGGTCTAGAGAGGTGCATACAGCCAAAGGGACAGATTACCTACCTGCCAAAAGATTTTTCCACAGGGTTTGAAGAGTGCAAAGAATGAAGGAAGAGAATGAGGAAGAGGTCTGGTGCACAGATTGATACAGATTTTTTATTCCAAGTGAATCTCAAGTGCAGTGCTTGCAGCACACTGATTTGGCTTCATGTAGTTTGAGTGAATTCAAACTAGGAGAGCTTGCGTGGTGTAGGTAGAACGTCTACTAATGTGAAAACCTGTCCCTGTGCCTCTAAAAGCAGGACAGGCCTCAGTTTGCATCTTGCCTACTGTGACCCCTTCTTCCAAGGTTAATAGGCCATTGCTTCAGCACAGATTTATTTCTATGGACTATGAAAATCAACTCTTCTTGTTACAAAGCCTCATACCAAAAAAAAAAAAAAAAAAAAAAAAAAAAAAAAAGTGGCTAGATCTAACTCTGACAAAACTTTGGGCATTATTGAAAAGACAGAGCAGAAAAAGACAGGGCTGTAAATTACATGTGATAAGTGCTGGTTCTTCAGTGGCTCATGCATTGTTTAGGGTCAAAATCTGACAAACAAATGTTTACAGCCATTGATATCATTAATCAAATTTAAGCTCCCAGAAATGTTAGTGCTTTCAGTTTGGAGGGATACATTTTATGCTGTTTGCAGACCTAGGACAGTTTGCATGCTTAGTAGCCTGTAAATCTTTCAAATGCAAAATGTAACATGGCTCAGTTTATGCACCTCATTTAGAGTCTGTTTTTATTGATAGAAAGAATAGTTTCAGTATGTCATAAGTGTCATTCTAATGCCTTTCAGAAATAATAGCTTCATGATGGTAGATATTAAAAAATTTTGGATGTTTTGGTGTGTACAGAATCTTTTGGCTCATCACAAAAATAAGAGAGATAAAAGCATATAAATTTAAGTGAAATTCACACAAGGGGAAAAGGGTCCATATTGGTCTAAATCCATATATATCATAAAACCTGCATCCTTCCCTGACTGTTGTGTTTTCTTTATTAAATTGTAAACTCTTAGGGACTGTCCCTCAACAGATTAATAGCTTGAATATTAGAGATCAACCTTGTTAGGGACTCTAGATGTTAATGTTATACAAATTATGTAAATAAGTATGACTTCCTCTGTTGCCCTTAATCTAGGAATGTCACATTAAAAAGTTAATCAGTGAATAAATCTACAAGCATTTATGGAGGCAAAAGAGAGCCTAAGACTTTCTTTATGGGTAATCACCCTTTCTGTTGGCAGATAGAGGTGCACCTTTTTCCTTTGTTTTCCCTGTGGTTGCACAAATCCTTCACTTTCCACTGTGATGTAGCCCAGCCTCTGTGGAAAGCCACCTCATGGCTGGTGTCCACCACAGTGATTTGCCAGTAGGAGCTGAAGACTCACTCTCTTCAAGATGGAGAGTATCTAGGATGGTGATCAAACTGGTTGGCTCCCACAAGGATGGTGAATAATTGTTTCTGAATAAAAATAAAAACTTTTAGGTTTTCCTGGTCCATTGTGTCAGACACACTCGGAACATGCCTGATGGTTCATCCAGGAAAGTTAGGAGACATTTAGGTACTTCCCTAGACATCTGTGAACTGCTTAGCCAGAAGGTAGGTGCCCAAATGCACAAACTGGGATATGTCCAGGCAGGCAGAGGGTGGACTTNCCAAAAGCAGCAGTGAAGGGATGGTGGAGGCAGGGCAGGGCAGAAGGACAAACAGCAGAAAACACGACCTCACAGTGAGATGAGTTCTCCCCACGGCGACTGCAGTCTCCGCTCCCTCCAAACGCCAGGAGAGCAATGCCTCCCAAGCACTGCACCCCAGTTCTTTTCCCAGTTCTAAATCTCTCGATGTCTCCACTCCCCCACCTGAGAAAGACACCACCAAAACAAAAAAGGGACAATTGGGCCCCTCCCTTGTGGCTAGCTGGGCCCTTTTGTTTCTCTTAAGTACCCAGTAATGTGCCTTAACATGGGGAAAAATTCCTTTGAGAGGAGAAGAAAAGAACACACACACACACAAAAAGAAAACCTCCTAAAAACCCCAACAGAGCTCCAAAGTGGACTGATTTCAGGTACTTCTACAGAAGCCACCCAGACTGCTCTCTGAGGCTTCAGCTCTGCAATGTTGTCTTATTGCCAGCCTCGACACAAAATCAGCGACTTGAACCTTGGTGTGGAACCCCAGTTTCTTTGCTATTCTTGCTGTGAATATATTGTAGTAAAACTAGATCTCTGAATCAGTTGAGCTGGAAGAACTTAAAAGATCCACATGCTTGGACAAGCTAATACCAAGGCTGTCTGAGTAATGAAAATGTTGGGTAAATGCTTGTGGAATGCTCTACCACTTCTCAGTCCATATAAGCCATAAACAGCATGTGTCCAGCATACAGAGTTTCCTGAATAGAGCAATATTATTCCCACTGTCCTTGAAAATTGTTGCATTTAAGATGGCTTTCTTCAGCTATCCTTGTGCTGAACTAGATGTCAAAGTTTCTTGCACTCCATCAAACCAGATAATCTATTTCCAAAGTAACAGCTCATTTAGCATTAAAATTGGCACTTAAGGGTTGATATAAAATGTAAATTAAATGTAGGATATGAGTAAATGAGGCTACTCTTATACTTCAATTTTTGCATTGGCACCAAGGTTGATAGTTTTACCCAAATCATAAGTACTCTTTCTCTTTTTAAAAGTATGGTTTTCAATGTCATTTGTGGCATTGCTTTCAAAGCAGAGAAACATCACCTTCACTACCAATTGACATGAAAATAATATGACTATCAATCACAGTGGCCTGGAAAGAACTGGTAAGATTTCAAAGCTAGGGGTAAAGATAAAAGAATTAAATTAAGTAATGCTAGAATGAAGCAATCAAGATTAAATGTGTTCTCAGCTGTTGAGTTAACCAGTTCTGAGTTTTTATCGAACAAAAGGTTAAAGAAATGAACCTTTAAGAGCAATCTATTTCAGTTTAATGGTTTTTAAGCTCAAGTTCGCAGCAGCTGAATTTCTCCTGTCACTTGAAGAAAAAGTAAAACACCTGACATTATCAGGTCTAGTTAATGGCTCTCAAAAAGTTAATTTAACACTCGTGATGATCACGTCCAAACAGGCTTTGTGATTTAATTAGAACGCTAAAAGTTTTGAAAATCCCATAGAGTGAGTACATTTATGGGCTGATGATTTAAAAACTGCTCAAAAATCTTGAAATGAATTATTTATTTAAATGAATTAAATTAAACACAACTGAATTTATCTGAAATTAATGAAAATAATTCTTAAAATGTGAAGAAAGCCCAAGAAATCTTATTCGGTAAATGCTGTCCTGAGAGAAAAAAATGTCAGTGGATGATGAGTGAATATTCTTGATGAAACTAGTGTAAATTCAAACCATGGTTGTCATATCTAGCAAGAATTTCCAATAGAAATTTGAGAGCTCATGGCTCAATTCTCTTCAAAAATATGCAACATATTTTCCAGGGTAACTGTTGTTTGAATTCCTTCACCTACCAGCATACCCCCAGAACTAAAATTCTTGTTATTGTGGTTTTGCCTTGCACTGTGAAACCAGAGATGGAGGGCCAGAGAGGGGCTTGAGTCAGGGGCCTCATGATGAACATACCTTGGTAGCATCCTGGAGAACAGGCTGTCACCACCAAGTCTTAGGGCTGCAGCAGGACATCATGGCTTCTGGTGGCTTTGCTCTGAGTCATCTGCCCCAGCAATCAACACACAGCCCAGGGCTACTGCGGTGTCTCTTCTGCTTCTGGCAACTGCAGTGTCTCTTCTGCTTCTCAGTGCCTTTGTGTGGGCAGCCAGTCCACAGGCGATGGAGCAGGGCTGCCAGTGGCCTGCCAAAAGGAAGACTAGTGCATAAACTAAGACTGCTAGTACAAACCTGGCATTGAAGTCAAATGGGGTGTACAAGACTCAAGCACACAGTTCCTTCTGGGGTTTATTTTAATGGTCTTTCTCAAGAAAAGTAAGATAAACTAACTGAAACACATGATATTCGAATGGGGGAGCGAAATTGCCGTAAGCTTCAGTGTAGATATTCCACATAGAATGATGTGCCTTAACCTGATTTCAGGCTTTTTTATAAAGAGCAGTCAGCTCAAAAATCAAGAGGGGTTCAAAATTGGTGTTTATTTCATTGCCATCCCTGACTCTGCCTTTCCATCCTCACCTCACCACCAGTTCCCACACTGTCCCATAGGTGGAAGATCTCTAGGTATTTCTTCACTTGTAGCAGCATAGCAGTGCTGCTCACCCAGATCATGCACTGGGGTGCAACATATAGGATCCTGCCTGATCCTCCAAACACAGTCCCACATGCTGACCCATCTCAGCCTCTCCAGCTGCAACATCATGAGATGGACTGTAGAACTAACAAAATCAAAGACATAGCTCTTTTGGAGGGTAGAAAAGAAAAAGTCCGTGTTTGACAGCCATGGAGAGAGGGGAAGAAGAGCAGATGGTTTGGTGCATTTTCACAGTTTGTTTAAGCCATTCACAGTGCCAACTGCATTGACAGGCACCTGATGTGTTTCTTCCACCACCTCACATCGGTATCGGACTAGGGCTCATGTGGTCATCTGGATCAGGAGCTGATACGGCTGAAAAATAACTCTGTAAATGAGTAAATGTGGAAGATTTATGTTTAACTCGGGTCACTTATCTAATCAATTTCTCTTCAAAGTCCTGCAAATGGCTGTACTGACAAAATGAGGGAGTGATGGAAGAGTGGGAATGAGTAACCTGAGGTATGAAGTAGTACGAGTTGCTTGTGCTGCACTAGAGTTGAAATAAATATGGGTCAAATTACAGACCTAGAAGCTTAAAAAAAAAAAAAAAAAAAACAACTTTCACAAAGGAACATCTCACACTGGAAAAATATTAGGGAATTCAAAGAAATTGGAAGGTTTGCCTTTTTCACAAGAATTCACAGATAAATTTCAAAAAGAATCAAGCATCAAGATCATCAGCTTTCTTCTTTTACTTTAAACTTGTCAGCACCACGTTCTCAAATACCTAAATCACATAATTTTCCTCTGAGCACCAAAAAAAAGGTCTCCATTTTGTGCCTAAGTGCACTAAGTATGCTTGAGAAATGAGACCCCTGAGTGTCTGGCTGCTAATGTGCTTCTTCAGTTTTCTGCATATGCCGAGGGAAGAAGGGAAGGAGTGAGCCAAGAATCCCAAATGCTATTTCCCCATGCAACACATTCTGCTATAAGGATGATGCTGAACTTGACTTCAGAATTCAAGAATCTTGCAATTTCCCTTCTACAATTGATTTTATTGCTTTCTAGTCTTATTTTCAATACAAATCAGTGACAGAGCTAATTTAGTAGCTGCAAAAAGGTGTTTCAGAGTTAACCATTGTAACAAGTAGCTCTCACAGAAAAATCCTTGGTGACAAAAAAATGGGGAGGAAAGGTAAATCCACATAAATGCTGTTGCATTAAAAAAAGGAGCAGGTTTCAAGCAAAATTTTATGACTGATGAGTAGAAAGTTTAATCTAGAGCTATCAAACATTTGTCTAATATAGACAAGGCTTGATGCTTCTAAAAACAATGTCATGAGCATGTAAAACTCCTTAAATCAACAAAAATGGAGAGTGGAAGTGCAGGAATGAGAAGCAAACCTAAGAACCAAAAATTACATCCCAGAAAACCAAAGAATAAATGAACACGCAGAAGGTTACCCAACGAATCAAGCCAAACAGTGCCTGAATGTTCTGAAAAGCTGTTCACTACATCCACATCTTGGAGGGAATGTGTAAGTCTCCAGCAGAGTGGTGGCAGTGGTGGTGGTGGTGGTGGTTTCAATTTCATCTTTCAGCCCCAGCACGAGCTCTCAGTCTTCCCACACAACTCACCCTTTTCCCATGAAACCTCACCAACCTGGTCATGCAACCACAGCTCCTTGGGGCCTGTGTTGTGAATGAGATCCTGGAAATGTTCCCTCTAAAAAAATAATCTGTTTTTTACCTCAGTACATTTACTGGTCTGTCTGACTCTGCAGGATAAGTTAGTCCAGTGGAACTTAGGGACATGACTTACTGGTGGATTTGGCAGAGCTGGGTTAATGATCAGACTCAATGATCTTAGAGATCTTTTCCAACCTAAATGATTCTATGATTACATGACTTTTTGTGTTAATATTCTCCTTCAGTATCACACTGCCTCAGGCCCTAATTTTGGAAAGGATCCCACTGAATATGCTTGAGCCCTACTGAAGCTGGGCATATGGCTAAGTACTTCCCTGATCAAGCATGTGCATATGTGCTTTCTCAGACTGATGTCTGAGATCATAACTTATTTGCAAAATACATTATTAACTCTCTGACATGTTTTGTGAGAACATGAATAAACAGAAAAATAAATAAAGCCAAATAGTTTCTCTATTTTTGGGTGAAGAGAATTTTTTGGCTAATCTTCTTTTTCTATGTTCTGAATACAGTTTAAGTGTATCTTTTTACCTCTATTTTGGGGGTTAAAAAAAAAACAACAGAATAGAAGAAAGTTAAAATAATCTTTCAGATTTTTAAAGGTTATTAGTTGTTGTTTGCTAACTATAAGTAAAATATTGTCACTGGCAAAATGTTTGTAGGAAGAACTTGGCTGTTTCAGTATAACTGAAAGCCCTAGAGTGATAAAGACTAAATAAATTCAATAGACTTTACATATTCCTCTTTTTTACATTATTCAAATAATAAAAACCCCATTTACATTCTGTCAGAGACCTTAACAGAAGGCTGTCAGTTGTGACAAATTTCACAAAGCAATACTTGATGTGTGTTTATGTCTTTTTGTGCTTGTAGCTGTCATGGAGTGACTAATTCAAAACAAAAGCTTTATTTGATAAATTTAGTATCTTTATGGTGTCAAATATCTATGTAGAGAATTCAGTTTTGAGAAAACAATCAATTATTCAACTTTTCCAGTAATCACTTTTTTGAACCATTTAATGCAATAATCATTCAGGGACACTTGAAAATCAGGCTGTGTTCTGTAGACATGGTTACTCACATCCCTCAAGTGGGATCCTTTTGCTCTGATGTTTGTCTGAGCATGGGAGAGGTCTGATGAGGACTTTCCCACAGGTGAAATATGTTCCAGTGTTCTGTGACCTTGAAGCTTTGAAAACTGCTTTTCATGAACACCTATTTCAACTTAAAAACTATATTGAAACTTGTGTAAGAAATTATTTTGGAAAAAAACCCTATATATAGTCCACCAAAAAGTCTCCATAAAATTAGTTATCACATGTTTGTTAAACTGTTTAACATTACTTGTCTTTCAGCTATACTGCCTGGACTTATCCAGATTCAAACACCTGAACAAGATGTGTCCACAATTGGAACATCTGCTCTGACTAGTCAGTACAGACAGCTTTTCCCCCTTGGAAGTGACTCAGGTCACCCAAGATCTGAGCTGCAGCCACGAGTTGCCTCTCCCTCTCAACTGGATCTGTAGAGAGCCTACAGCATCGAAGCCTCATGATAAGAAGTTTCAAACAGATACATGGAGTGCAGTGTCCTGCCTTTAAAGCAACACCTGAGCAGCTGTGAGGACTTAGTTCTCTACTACTTTATTCCTTGGCTATCTAGTGCAGTTTTTTGGTAGCTATCAAAAATGAAGCAACAGAAAATGTTAGCATTTGGAGGCTCTTTTATAAGGAGGAGCTAGCCTCTGAGCTGATCTGGTCATCCAGAGTAAGTGTACTTGCAGAGGAATCTAGAGCAAAATCTTAGAAAGGTCACCAGGCCAAAGGTGACTTTGGCTTATATTTCTTTTTCATGTGATCAAGTAATCTGTCATGTATTCATAGTATAACAAAAATGTGTACACGCTTTCTGAAGTTCAGAAAAAGGGAAAAGGTAAAAATTATGAAATTTTTTTGGAAAAAACCTCTAAAAATTAAACCAACGAAGCAAGTTTTTGAATGGCTAACAGAAGCGTAGTGTCTCAAGTGCCTCATCTGCCTTCAAAATCCACTGGAAAAGCTGTATCCCAGAACACAAGAAGCATAAGAATTTAGCAGATTGAGAGAATATTATATCTATACAATTTTGCTTAATTAGGCAGTTTCTTTCACTCACAGTCAGAGAGAGCACATTGATTTAGACTGCCTTTTCCTCTGATCTGACATTTGTTTCTTTAAAAATATACTTTAAAAACAATCAAATGGAGTTTAGGTTGCAAAAATATTACAAAACTGCACCAAGGTCAACCCTGTTTTCACTAAAAGGATTTTCTTCATTTATCTAATGCAACTTTAAATATATTATGCTGATCAATGTAGTTGTTCATTGGCTAAATGATCTTCTTCATTGAACTGTAAAGTACATAAGGGCAGATGATTAATTCATATATGTATTGCTTATGCTGTCTTTGCTAAAGAAAGTATTCCAATTATCACTTAAATAATGGTATTTGATTTTTAAATAGACCAAATATGCAAATATTATTCTACTGCTGTTCTGAGCTGAGCCATTACACTTGAAAATCAAAAAAGGGTGGGCCAATTGTGCTTCAATTTATAGCTGTGTGATGACAGAGCTGATTCACTTGTGCAAGGAAAATTACTTTGTGTTTACCCCAGCGCAACAGATAATCAGATGTGAGCCACTGGAATGAATATCTCTGAGAAACTTTGAAACGTTATCTTTGAAAATATGATATTCACTTACTGTTAGGAATGAATGATTGAAATCCCAAACTTAGGGCATTATTTTCCTTGGGCTGTTACACTTTCAGGACATAAACCTAGCTTTGAGAGAATTGCCAGCTATCTCAATTTTCATTAATGAGAGGAACTTAATCTAGAAATCCATGCAAAACATTACAGATAAGCCAGTAAGTAGAGAAAATGTTCTTTCATGCAACAGCCATTAAAAGAAAATTCTGCTCCTGATGAGAAAACTTAAACCACCCCAATTCAAAGCAACCCCCACCCCACAGGAAAAGTCCTGAGGTCAGCAATTAAATACTTTGTTTTTCTTGATCTGTATGGCCACATATTAATAATGTCTGGGGGTGGGGGCATGTTAACTACGAAGGAATTTGGGATGTTTTCATTATTGCTGGGCAAATAACTCTTGAAAAGTAAGCATCTCTTTTATGCATAGATCAAGTGAACTTGGCAGCAGCAGTGTCATTGATGCTAACAGTGTGTGACAGGAAACAAACCCGTGTGACTGCTGTGTTTTGTAAGTCGAGCTCTTGTGTAAGATTCCGGTACATTCTTTTCCAGCTATTCTCTCAGAAATTTGAACTTTTAATTAAAAGGCAACATTGAAGCATGTCCAGCACTGACAGTCTTAATGCTGTTTCTTCTCCACATTAACATGCAAACCAGCTTCAGTCAGCGTGCAAGGAGATACTGTATAATTAGGTTCATCGTCCATTATGAACAAATATGTGTTTTGGGGAGGGAGAGGATGTGCCAATGTTTTCTAATCAAATGATCAGGATTTTCAACTCCTAGTAGACAAGTCATTTTCTCATAGAAATTCTAATGACCATTTTATTTTATCAGTTGAAACAAAATAGATGTTTCAAATTCAGGTTACTTGTAAGGACATATGAGCTATTAGAAAAGAAAATCAATTCATTTAAAAAAATTATTTGGAATGCAACACATTTTTTCAAGTAAGTATTTACTAAAATTGTAGCCAATATCAAAATACAAATAAAAAGCCAGATACTGGTTTCTGAAAAGATGAGCTATAGTATGTTTCATATAAGATGCATCATCATTTAACACCCTAGAATCCACGTCAGTAATAAGCACAGAGCTTGGCAATGTACGTGTATTAAAGATCTTCAATAATTTGTAATACTGATTTTTAGTAGCACAAACATAGGGACTGACATGCCATGACATGATACGTTTAATACATCAACTGGTGACTTCAGTGTTGGGTTTGAATTCTGAAATTAATTTTGAGTCATAAATTAAAAAACAAATTAGCTGACATGAAGAAGAGAGTGAAAAACTAAAATGGATGCTTTATTAGGAAGCTTAATATTTCTTTTCCCTGTGGTTTGGAGGTGTATTTTATATGCCACACAAATAATGAGACACTTGAAAAAAAACAAAGCAAAAAAATCCCTATCATTTCAATTTCTGAATTAAACATCTCATAATGGCAATATAAGACTATAGGATTAGATGTTGATTTCCAGGTTCACAATACCCACATTCTTTATTTCCATGGAACTAGTAAGAAAGTAGCATGAAAACAGAATCTGTTCCTTCTCAGATTATTGAGCAATGTTACAGAATCAAGTTTTTATAGTGCATTTTGAAAGAAGCAACATGAGAAAACATATAAAATATTTTTATAGTTCAATTCTCAAGAACTAAACAATCATTCAAATATTATGTTTTCACCTCCAAAAACCGCTACCAACCTTGTGGAAATCAGTCTAGACACACACAGATTATTATATCAAGGAAATAGTAACTCAAAGGTATCAGCATAGCCACTGAAGGTTTCTGGGTTATCCACAGCTCCTTCAGATGGAGACATTCTGACAATTTTTGCAGATAGATTAATAGAAACAATCTAAAAGAGAGTATTTGATCATGGGTAGATACAAAATTATCTACCTGTTTATATGTTTCTATCAGTAAATCATCAGCCAAACACTTTTTGTTAGATGTTCCCTCATGGACACAAAATTCATACTCATTAGATATTTCTCCACCATCCAGGCTTGCTCAAATGGTTGTTTCCTGTAGAAAGGAAACCTGTTTGTTACCTGGTTTAGTTCAGCCTCTTTCAGGGAAAGATGATGGATCTATTCCTTATGTTTCTTTTTGGGTTTTACTGTTTAACATTATTTCTTCCTCCAACTGTCTCAAGGCTTTCTGAAAATTCAGCTCTAGGCACTGCAGGACAAAGACTTCATAGAAGTGAAATTCTATTACAGAAATGGCTTACCCAAAGCTTTTTTAGGTAAGTAGCAGTCTTTCCATCTATTTTGGCTGACTTTTAATGAAGCCTTACTAAAAAAATAAAGTGGAAGATTGCTTCAGATGGACCTGTATTTCTTCATGATTTTAAAGAAGGAAGAGATGGTATTTACTACCTCTACCCTCTGGGATCTTGACCAGCAGGGTGGAACAGCTGATGCTCATTAATGACAGGATAGCCTCAGAGAATTTAGGGATCCACCGAGTCCTTTGATTTTAAACCTGTGCTCCCTCTACATCTAATGAGAAATAGCATATTTTGTGATAATCACACATTTAAGTTGTGAGTAACTCAATATTAGCCTGATAATGTTTAACTTAAATGCATATTTACAGCATCTCTTGAGAACCATTCCAAAATCAATTAAAATATTAAAAAGCAGCATTTTTTACCATATCAGTTTTAGAGGACCTACTTTACAAAATGTATCTACAGAAGCTTCTTATTAGTATGTATAAGCAGTGACTGTCCAATTGCCCAAAGGGTATTTTACATTAGACTTCACAAAGATTCAGGTGTTTCAGAAAAGAGAATGTTTTAGAAGACACATTTTTCTTCTCATAAATATTAGGTTTTTTGAGCATAATCGTGAATTATTCTCATAAGTTACCACTACAATTGATGTTTTTGCCAGTGGAGTTATTCAAACTGGTTCGATGGATGTATGAAAGCATGAGTTCTCCTATTCAAGTGCACGGGCTTTGCACACACTGAGACTCCTGAGATGCTTGTGCATGGCACAGGATCAGGCACAAGGTGCCAGAGTTATTCTCCATTTGTGAAGTGAGTGAAAGGATTGACATGCAATAGACTATTCTATCTGTATTTCTGAAGATGTATTTCTGAAGATGTATTTCTGAAAATATATTTCTGTTTTGGAGTTTCCACCTTCATTTACCTATGCAACACATATGTTACAACACCTGTTAAAACTGAAGATCAGAGTCTGTAAAATTTTGTCTTCACAGCATCAGTGAGATGTGAGAAAGAGCTGTTTACCCATATTGTGGAGGAGAAACGGGATGTGCACATGTCTACACTGCAGCTCCCAGAGCACCAGACAGACAAGTGAGGACCTCTGCCAGAAGCCATCTCACAGGGGCCTTATTCTCCACCTGTCATAACCACACTTAGTGCTGGGAGGCCACAGGGTCAGCTCCATCAAGGAGTTAATTCAGATTCAAATTAACCACTTTTCTAGCAAGTTAGCTCGATCCATAAGGCTTTCTTGCTCCAGTTCACTATACAATTGCACAAACTCTGAGGTAACTGAAAGGGAAGAGAGTGTTTGTGGGCAGGAGGGGAAGGAGCTGTGATCTGTGAGCTGCCATAGTGCAATGTGCACCAGAGGAGCTTTATGTCAGTTCATGGTGTTGGTGGAAGTACAGCAGAGGGTCATCCTTAAAAGTTATTCTGTGCCTGACTTCCCCTGAAATTAGTGCTCTGAACCTATCTGACTTTTTGAAGGTCATGTAAAATGTTTCTAATAGTGCACAAAATTAACATAATTATGCTGGGTGGAATAGGTGAAAGAAGACATTTCAATCCTCAGGGCCAAGGAAGCTTTACATATACCTTTGGTGATCCACATCTTTACTCAATAGTAATACACACACCAAGAAAAACCACAACAAAAAAACACCCCCCAAACCAAAACCAAAACCAAAACCAACACCAAACAAAACAAAACAAAACAATCCACCTGTGNAAATGTTGTTCGAGCTTAAATATAAATGTCTCTTTGTGGCCCAGAAAGCCACGATTCTTCCCACAGTTCTTCCATAGTCCGAGAGGAAACAGTAAAACACAAGTACTCACGAGATTTCTGAGTCTTCGCTGTTTCTCTTAGGCTCTCTTGAGGGATCCAGGGATCGTTGAATTGTCCGCATATCTCCACCATTATGTTGCAGTGGGGTGGCTGCAACCTTTCCCTGGGTGACAGCCTTGGCCCGTGGAAGAATCAAGGAGACGATATTTGATAGATGTTTTCAGATTTTATTCCCCCTGGCAGCACATGGCCGGAGCCCGGCAGGGACTCCGACAGCGACTGCCCCCAGAACAGGTCTGGAACAACCCCCCCGGGAGTGCCGTGAACACTCCCTTAAGTACAGGATTCCCGCAGGCAACATTCAAACTGACCAATAGGGGACAGAGTTTGGGGTACACATGACCAGGGAACAGGGACAGAGAAACCCCATGCTCCACGCATCCACTCATGCTCATCCCCCCCACGGGGGTCACCTCTTCATAACCCATTTGAGAATTTTTGGGGGGGATCCTTTTTAATGAAATATATAGTATTTTCACTGAAAAATTCCAGGTGTTAAGCAGAAGACAAAGGCCCACACAACTTTTTTTGCTGTTGCTGAATTAGCCATTGAATTACACTCCCAAGACAGGCCCACATTTTGTATCTTTGCAGGTACAACTAAGTCTACTAGGAGCAAAGATATCTCAGTGCTTTAACCAAGAGAAATATGCTAAAAACCTCCAAACCCTAACCCTAACAGGTTCCACTTAACAAGTAAACAGGTTTTTTTTCTGTGCAGCTTATTCTGAGAGTGGTACTGGCAAAGGAGCTCCTTCTCTTGTACGAGCTGTTTCTGCACTGGAGGGAGAAAGGAAAGCATTAGCTCTAGCAGTGCAGCTATCCCTTTTGAGCCTTAAGGAGACAAGATACTGGCAGGAAGGCCAAAGCAAAAGATATTGTTGGACACATATCTGTGGGGAAAAAAAATGTCCCAACTGCTGTCTGGCACACTTTGCAAACAGCATAACTCTAAAACTGCCCCAAGCTGGCCAAAGTTATACCTTCCTAATGCCTATTCACAGTGGGTTCTACTGAAGAAGGATGTAGAAGTCAGTTTAGCTTCTTCAGCTGAATGCTTTTTCTGTGTAACTTCAGCTGTCCTGCTTGCTTTCTAGTACAGCACACACAGCGGATACTGAGGGTCCTGCATGGCAGAAGCAGGATGGTAGAGCATTTTACAAAGAAATACAGACCAACTCTCTTCTTTGCATGCCACATGTCAGTTCAGTCCATCAGTTCACTTTCTTCATGATAATGTTTTCCATTTTTCTAAGAAAAGTAACAGAAGGAAAATGAAAAACCTCTTGAACTAAGGACTTAAGTGTCACATGCAGATGAGAAACCAGTTTCATCCACTCAGAGATAGCACGTCTATCCTGTGTCTGAAGAAGTGAGTCCATTATGACTGAACAAGATCTGAGGTAGTCTCAAAATACTGATAGAAACTGCCCTGATTCTCACAAGTTAATCATGTCAGATCCAGTCAAGTTAATTAGCAAACAATGTTCTTGTTCTGCGGTCATTTATGTTTTATATCATTCCTTAATTCCACTTACTGCTGGAAAAATATTAGCAAGCTTAACATTGAGGATGAATTGTATTTCTCATAGAGTTGGGGTTTTTTTCAGCCTAAAATACATGTGACAAATCTTTTTTAAGGACTTGTCAGTCACATTCCTTTTCCATCCAGCATCCCTAATATCAAATGCATCATATACACTCAGCCAGGGCTGTGTTTAGGTTGGTATGCAGACACAAATGAAGAATAAGTAGGGAAAATTTTTTCATATCGTGTCACTCCACATGAAAGACATGCATGATAGAAGGTATGTTTTAAGTATTAAAAAATACAGAAGCACATCTTGTCTCTGCCAGAATCAACAGTAGTTTCAGGAAGGACAAGGTTAGACTCAAAAACTGATAATAAGAGACATCTCTGTTGATGACATTTTTGTATGAATGAAACCATTGTTTTTAATGAAAGCTTCCCTGAAGTATATGCCCTGCCACATGGCCAAAATCCCTCACCAGTACTGATTTTGTATCACTTAAAAGTTGTGAAGGCTTTTAATGACTATTGCTTCTGGACAAAAGTACTAGGTCTTGAGGAATAAATTTTGTTTGGTACTACTCAAAATCATTCAGGGATATTTTATGTTCCTCTGTAGGCAATTCTACTTGTCACATCATTTATTTTATTGGAGAAAGCTACATTTTTCCAGATTCCTCATGTTTTATTATATCTCATTTAGAGGAGGTGGAAATCAATTTGGGGTTTTTTCTACATGTGAAAAATAAATTCCAAACAATTTAAATGTTATTACTTATTCATACCTCTGGAATGATTAAATAAACATTCACAAGACAAAAAAAAAAAAAAAAAAGGAAATCCCAGAAGAGCAGGCCTTTTAATTTACTTTTTTTCCCCTGTACTCTCTAATTAGAGGTATATGCCACATTATCAAATGTAGCCTTTAAAATAAAAAGCATTTATTAAGGCCAGATCTAGAGTTTGTTAGGGTTTTTAGGTATGGCTTCTAAAAAAACTGTAAGAGCAGTTTACCCTGTATAATAATAATCCCACAGAAGCCCACTGTATTCTTCACTATCAACAAAAGCCAGCCACTTTGCCCCCTGCCATCCTTGGCACTGCTGCCTGCGCCTTGTGTAGGACAGTCTGCAGCTGATCTGTCTGTACAGAAAGGAAAAGGGACTTAGATTGGACTGTGCCCGCAGTGCTATGTGGAAAACGCCTCAGCGAGGGCAGAACTCCGAGGAACTGTGTGGTGGCAGAGTCTGGCAGCAACCAGGGCCTCAAGATCCAGCCCTCCCAACCGTATCGGGGGCAGAGGGGCAAAGATTAATGGGGATTAATGGGGTATTTCAGGGTATTTTTAGCGTGATTCCATGTTCATTCTGACATTAGTCTCTGACTCCTTTGCTTCAGCTGATGTCAGACAGGGTTTGAGATACTTGCTGACCATGTTGCTTTTGCTGTCTGAGTGTACTTTCAGCACATATTTAGAGAAACCCCCATGGAAGGGGCTGGATAGGCCACAAGGGCCAGTCCTCAAGACAGGAGCATTTGAACTGTGTCATTCATAAGAAATGTCTTTTGAACCTGTTTTAAAAGTCCCAGAGTCTCCATTTTCATGCCCAATGATCAATTCCTGTGCCTCTTGACCCTTTTCATTAAAGCTCCGTCCCTGGGATTTCCATAGTTTGAAATGCAAGCCACAATTTCTTGTCCTGTAATGGACACCACAGGGAACACACAAGTGCAATTTGCAGCAAATGAACTGGAAAACTGTTTTCACATTCCATTTTCTGCGTTCTGTGCAATAAGCAGTGCTAAATCTTCTACCATATATTGTGGCTTTTGGTAACTTTTCCTCAATTAGTTTCCATTGTTTCGGAGCTGTTACACCCAAAACTATGTGCTGTAATCCAGACACATTACAAGTGTCCATTGGTATAGACAGATTATTTTCTATGGCTTGATGATCACCTAACCTAGAACAAGTTTCACCTTTTTGAAAAAGTAGGGCAACATTGCCTTAAGATCTCATTGAATAACCTGTATCTCCAGATTCTTTCCTTATGAACTGGTACCTTTTTCCCTTACTCATTCAGATAGTTCTTTTTCTTCCCAATGTGTGGCATTTCTCTTTCCATAGGAAGTAATCTTACAGTTTTGGCTACGGCCTCCCTGGATTTACAGCCACCTAACAGTTCAGGTTTCTAGATTTTAAAAAATATGGAAAAATGTTCTTAATATTGCAAGGTAAAGGTGATCTGTACATGTGTCCAGTGCTTCTACATTGTGTTATTCCTGCTGTGATTACCCAAATCTATTTAGCACTCGCCAAAAATCCCAAATATCAAGTCTGTCACAGATGGGACTCCCAGGGTTATATCCAACTGGCCAGATCTGCAGGAATAAGGAACTGTGTGCCTTTTCCACCTGAACAATGAAAAACAGCTTCAGACTATAATGGAAATTAATCCTATGTACAAATAAAGCACTGGTATTTGAATCTGACTTAGCACTTTTTCTTTGCAAATACGCATGCCCCTCACTATGACTGGTATATTTATAAGGTACTAAAAATATAGTATGAAATTAAACAAATTAACAACTTCCATCTAATCCATTACAATAAAAAGTGGAAATACAGAGGTTTGGACTCAGGAAAAGAATAAGAAGTCAACCAATGTCAATCAGTTTCTGCTTACTGATCTCAGATTGTGTTTTCTACTACCCATGGAGTTACAAGTAAATTCAATTTTTAGATGGGGTTTGAGTGGGTTCATGAACTGCTTGGGATGAGACTGTCCTCCATTCACTGAAAAAGTGAAGGAAGAAACAGAAGTCAGGCCATTAAAATGAAAGAACACAAGGAAATATTGTTTAATATATGGACTAACAACAATTCCTATGATTTTCAGGTGCATATATATTAATATGTCTGTACCCATGAAAATGTGTTGTTACACATCTGTGGATTGCAGAAACATCCTAGCTCTGATTTGTGATGTTTCCTTTTCACACTCAAAATGCTTCACTCTGCACAACAACTGTGCTATACAAGATGCAGCCACAAATGATGAGAATGTTCTCACTCAGTACCAGCTATTTATAATTCCAGTATGCAAGCTTATCTAGCTTGTGTAGTAAACCGTGGAAACATATATGGGGAGCTTTGGGTGGAAAGAAGCTCTTCCCATCAGCCTTGGAGGAGATGTGATCAATTAGCTCAAAGGAGATGATTAACTGTTGGAAGGCCAAAGCTAAGTGAGGTAAAACCCTTGATGTTTATAAGAGACAGGGAAAAAGACTTCAGAAGGTGGGTAAAATTAAAGGTACAATTTTGGATTCCTGCATAAGAATTTAAACATACTCTATAAACAAATCCAAGAAAGTAGATGAGATGGTGATCCAGAAGCACAAATATATGTGGATTTATGTACATTGCTGCTCAGCAGAACAACTTCTCCATGCCTTTTTCCTGATAGATTTCTCAGCCATGAATTACTCTGTCAGCACAGGAGTTTTTCTGTCAGTACCTGAGGTTTTTCTCTACATGTCAGTGACAAACATGTGGGCCCCATTTACACTGCAGAAGAACCACACTTTAATGCGCAGGTGAGAAATAGATCTACTGCCATGCTGCTTTATTGTGTGGCAATTAATTTTATGGATTTGTTGACGTGATATGCCTACTAGAAAATGCAAAGAACACAGCCAGAGAAGGGTAATGTTTTTGGGAGATATTTCAGCTATGGTAAATCAGTGCTTTGCCTCTGATTTAACAGAACTGTACCAGTTAACGCAAGAGAGGGTTTGATTAACAGGACTCCTGGGAAGGAGGGAAAGCACGTGGTCACTCTGTGGTTACTGTCTGTGGTTCAACATCAGCTAAATATCTGCATAAGTAGAGACAATTTCAAGAAAAATACTCCCTCTTTTTCTTTTATTTCTTTTATAAATTTATGTGTATATATTAAATCTACAAGTTTTCATCGGTTTTGGAGCTGAAGTGAAAGAAAATGACTAGAAAGAAAGAAACAAGAAAAAAAAGAGATCAAGATAAAAATGAAAAGCAGAAAGCCTTAGATGGGCCTGCTGGAGACTGTGTTCGAACAGCTCTCATTCAAACCTCAAGTGAGAGAGATCATTTAAAAAAGGTGACTTTTTAAAAAATGTTGTTACTATTTGTAACCATTCAGTGTATCTCTTTTAAGAAAAGCACAAAACAAGACAACAAAAACAAAAAACCAAGCAATCAAGCGAACAAACAAAAAATCTAACCTGCAGTAAGGGAAAGATTAAAAAGTGGATTTAAGATAAAATATAAAACCAGCAGAAAAGAGACTATCCTTTAAAAGAAGAGGACTTGGGAAAAAGCATGTCGAAATGTAGGGAAAAGCTGAACACAAATCCTACAGCAGTACAAAGGTGAAGAAGTTTGGTGAACAGCTGGGAGAGAACAGAACCAGGAAATGTGCCAGTGAGTGGAAAAGATTAGTTTACTGTTTCTGATGCTGAGAAAAGGACAAAATCAAAAAGATGACTCAAATCATGTAAGAAGGCAGATCCAGGAGTTTCCAGGTCCTAGATATTCAGCTGGGTACTATTTAATCAAATATATTTGAATAAACCAAATATTCCTTTGAGCCTAACTATTTCAGACTCTAATATTCATGTAAGTTATTTTTGCTCAGAAAGTGACTCATTTATGGAACCAACTCTCAAGATTCATGGGTCCAATTTTGAGAAAGAACTGTCATGTGGAGAAGAGGGAAAGCTGTGTGAGGAACCACACACATCCCTCTGCCCAGGCTGTTCTTGGCTCATTCACTTCTTTGAGCACTGAATTCATTCAGAAATTGGGAACGTCTCCTGCTGGTACTTTCTAGCACATTTAGTAAAGTGCTGAATCCCAAATTAGTAGTGTGATGTTGCTAGGTTTTGATAAATGTTCCTATAAATTTACTGCTGTATTCCCTGCTTTGTTCAGAAAGGCTGCTGCTGTCAAAGACAGAAGTATAACTTGAAATTAAATATTTTAAAGAAAATATTATGTTAAGGTATAATTTTCTTCATACACAGCTACAGCAAGACCCAGCTCTATTTACAGAATTATAGCATTAGCCTTTACACACAGTTAATATTAGGCTTTTAGTTAACCTAACAATATTTTGCTTTCAGACTGCAAATGAGCATGCATTAACATGTGTATAAGTGAGCACTTGTCCATAAGGAATTTGTCAGACTGTCACCAAAGACTAAGACAGGCAGACCAGGCTCTGGGTGAAAACACCTGGGGATCACAGCAATCACTCTGGAGGGAATTAAAGCAATAGATTAATTGACCATAAGAGCAATTTTCCTTGTTCATGAATCTGGATTTCCCTTGGCTGCCAGAATTGTAGATGAAAGTGGAAAACATCCTTGACCTTCTCTGTCAAGTAAAATTCTTCTCCCTTTCTCTTTGTCTGATTTGCAGAAAAGTGGACTTTTTTTTTTTTGAGTGATTTACAGGGTCTGAGAATTACAAAGAAAATGTGTCAATAAAATAGTACCTGGGTTCTCATTTATTCTGCTGTGTCCTGACCCATAAAGATACCTAAGAGAATGTTTCAGAAGTTGTCAGCTTGTATCCTTGTAGTCTACCACACTTCCTGACTTCAAAGTCTGTGCTGCACCAGTTAGCCCGCGAATGCAGCATAAATGCTTGAAATAAGACTGCACAGATCTTTGGGAAAACAGTACTGTCTGGAGAGAGGTGATAGGTGCTCAAATCTTTGCTCTGCCTGTAACTCTCTGTGCAGTTCTTGGCAAGACAACTTGTCTGGCTTCCATTTTTCCATCTGAAAAATCTCCCTTCACAGTAAAGTCAGGCAGTTTTATTAATTAACCAATCAAGCGAAAAGCACTTAAACTTAGCACTTAAAAAGTGTTCAGTTAGGCCTTTTTCTAAAGAACAGTTTAAACATGTGCTTAAATGACATCCTGGATTAGGTCTTACTGGTTACAAAATGCTTTATATCTAAAGACAAAAGATGGTACATAAGAGTTATAAAGCTAAGGTTTATTTATATACTGTTCAGTAGAATAATAAAGTGATCATTTGACAGAACAGTTAGCTTGTTTACCTTTTTACTGGTGGTGCTTGCTGGCTCTATGTGCATTATTTCTGGATTAATTATTTTAGTGGACAGAGCTTGAATAAAACATAGGCACAACAGAGCTAAGAGCGAACTTTCTGACCTATGAAATATTTTGACATGACAAAAATGTTCCATTTCCATATCACTAGGAAACTAAAACATTTCAAAACATTTCAGCAGGGGAAGCATGTCTATAGTAAGAGAATTTCTTTGGGGTGCAAGAGATAAACATTCAAGCCTGTGTTTTCTCACTCTTCTGCTGACCAGACAGGTACCCAGAAGCACAATTAGGGAGCGAGTCTTCCCAGTCTGACCAGAAACTCTGCCCTCCTCTTCCCCATCTCGACTTCTTGTCAGAAACTGTATTTTCCTGTGAAATTATTTGATTTGAGGAAATCTGTATATTTGACTAAATCTGGTTTCTTTAACAAATCTGTTCTCTCAGATAACCAGGTCTCCCCAGGTTTCACTCATTCTTCTCTGGTGTGGTTACCACTCCTGCCTTAACCTATCCTATGTTTAAACTGCTTTTGTGACTACAAGATCAAAAATTTCTCTCAGAAGGAGAGATAACCACAAATTCAAATGCTAAGACCTTTCTATTTCTATTCTGGGACCCCATTTCTATCTCATAATGAAGTACAGGAGAAGGGGAGAAAAAAAATAATATTGGTGTTTATGGTGGCAGGTATTCTATTTCAGAGAGATCACTATCATTAGCAAAGCTAGGTGAGATCTGCCACTGCCAAATAATAAAACTTTGGAGGGCAGGTATTCTACCAAGCTGGATTGCTCTGTCACAGAGAGACTTCCAAGTGTTTGCTGAACATTTATTTACATGTAATTTCTTTTCTTCCAGTTGGAATAAATGGACAAATAAAATACTGGAAGCATTTTGAAGCATAGAAATGAAGACTACATACTCAGAAATAGCTCCAACTAGTGCAGAACACAACAGACCATCTGCTCAGCAACAGATGTTACTGTGAAAGTATCACCCTTTGTCTCTGCCCTGTACACCAAAACTTACTGGATAGAGAATCATTTCAGTCTTCTCACCCGTGAGCCAGATACAAGTTCAGTGCATTGTCAGCACCATGAGGAACTCCTGAGCTCCAGGGGATACAAGAAGTCCCTACCATATAGGCAGTGGGACTTTTTGGAGGTCTCACCTATGAGTACCCCAGATGGCACATGTGTGGATGGTAGCAAGCAGATTTGTTGCAGTATGGGCACAACAGGACTGGGTATATCAGCTCTGATAGGCACTGGCAAACTGTCCTGGTAGTTGCTGTACTTGACCATCCACAGTGAAATGGACTAATGGATAATCACCTCCATCTTCTGACCCATCAAATGATGAGGTGCAACTCTCTGCTAGGGGAAATCTTAAGTTTGTGGCTTGTTGGGTGTGGAAGTTTGGCCACACCTTCCTTGGGCAAGAGAGGAACATCCACAGCAAGCAGTAAAATCAATTTATGGAGGCCAGTTTAACTTCAGTGAGATCTTCATACACTGAAAACTCATTTTAAGTGAACTATGATTGACAAAACTATTTTGAGTACAAATTTGGAAAAAAACCTATATAAATAAATATGTGTACACATATATGAGTGTGTGTGAGTGTGCCTATTTGAGAGAAGGACAGAACAGGACAGCATTGTTGTGATTTTTACTTTTTAGTTATTTAAATCCCTTTATATATATATAACTACTGTAACACAAACGATGTTATTGAAGAGATTATTCTGATGCATTTTTCCTTTTTGAATTGTTAGTAAGTATATGACAATTATTCAGGGAATCAAATTATTCATTTCTTCCAGAAAAAGTAAAAACCCAAAGACTAGGAAAGGAAAACATTAAACAAATATTATATACTGCTTGGATCCTAGTGCATCCCAGTAGCTTTTTTGTTTTTGTTTGTTTGGTCTTTTGTTTGTTTGTTTTTGGGTTTTTTTGTTTGTTTGTTTGTTTGGTTTTTTTTTTTTTTTCTCTACTGAATTCCTTGTAGGAGAATAAAGACAAAAATATAACTCCACAAAAGACTTGAAAATTTCTTAGGGTAAAGTAATCAAAATGCTTTCTGTTTACTAAACTATTTCATTGGTTACTAGAAACACTTTAGAATATCTAAAGTTAAATCATAACATTATTGAAGTAAATTACATTAATAAAAATTACTCCTTTCAATTCAGTGAAGAACAGGATTTCATCGATAGCTTTTTCATCATTTTCTTTAGGTATTTTGGGGACTTGTTCTCTCTGATTTCCACAGAAAGTGTTCCCAAGCTTACTAAAATTAGTGCAACTCTCTTCCTCGATTTCATGTCATCCTAATGCTTCTGGGATCAGGCCCAGAAAGAGTAAGGAATGGCTCTCGGGAGAAAAGATAAAGTGTATGTAACTGGGGCAAAGGAACAGTCCCGGGAAAAACACAGGGAAAAACCACTGCACAACACAGGCTTAACCTTTCCTGGAGCAGCTGGGTCAGCAGGGACGGGGGAAGCTGTTCTCAACCCAACAGACCCCTCTCCCCATCAGTGAGAGCCAGCATGAGAAACTGGACAAAGCTGAAATCCCCAGGCTCCCTGAGCCCTCCTCACAGAGCTTCCCACAAAAAGGCATGAGGTGCTTGTAGGATTTCACATCATCAGCTGCTCACGTTCATGCACCGTTGGAGGGCACTTAATCATGTATATCAACAGAGGCAACACCTGAAGTTTTCTGAAATATTTCTGTTCTCAATCAGATATTTAAATAACAAGGATTTTTATTTATTATCTGTATTTTCTTTAGTTACTCTACGATTTGCTTTTAACATAGTACAAATGAGTTAGGGAAGAAGAAGTAATATACCATTGGGCATTCAGAGATTTCTTGGAATCTGTAATACACAAATGTCAGATTTACTTTATTAATCCCAGTAAAAGGTTTTTTGGTGAAAGGAAAAAAAAAAAGGCCTTCTATAAGAGAATACAATAGGATATAAAAGACACTTCTAACCAGACATTCCAGAAAATATTTTAGTGATGTCATTAACTGTTTTTCCTTTAAGGAAAATAACCTCACTATGCTTCAGCTGTATATATTACTAGTAAGTTGCTTGTGCTTTTTCAGCAGAAACAGTTTAAAAGAGCTCTATTTCAGCACCTATTTGAACTACAACAGCGTCCATGTAAATAAACTGTATGACTGTCTTTCATTTAAATAGGTGTCTTTTTGGTTGAATGGACAGTGCATGAGTTGTAAACATACCTCTTCAATATTTAATAATAGCTCTGGAAAGGTTGTTTCTTTTGCAAATCAGAAATGTTTTGACATAGTGTGTTCTCTTGGGCGCTGTTAGTTTGTAAGATAGCTGAGGGTTTCGGGTAACTGGTCATAATTAGAAGACAAGTGAGTACATGATTCACATGCTGTTAACTAAAGTTGCTAATAACTCTCAAAGCTTTTTTGTGTAACTGGCAGCTACCTGGGAGTCAGTACATGATAGTCTGCACCTGTAAATGTGATGCAGCTGTCACGTGATTCAGAAGACCATCTGGTGAGGGGGAAATCCGACCTTCCCCAACACAGAATGGAGAGCACTGGAAAAACAATGTCCCAGCCTGGAAAGAAGACCCTACATCCCTCTTTCTTTTCCCTTTCCTAAACACAAGAATTTTCCCTGAAAGAGAGTACTAAGGAAGGTTTTACTAGCATACTAAACAACACATAAAAACACAGATGAACAAGAAATACAAGAGTTGTGAAATGATGCAGCATCACAGGCCTGTCTACGGAATGGCAAATTAGTGAAATAAGCAAACTTGAGAAGACCAGAAAGTATTCATTAACTGATAAATTTAAATCCTGAGTAGAATTGCTTTTCTCTGTGGTTTATTGCACAAAATCCAAATTGAGAAAATTAGCAAGGCTCAATCTTTACTTCATTATACCCCAGATTTGACTGTAGTGGGAATTCAGGGTGTGTAAGACAAACAACTGAAGAAACATAAGGTGATTTAAAATCAGACAAAGTCAATCCTTTTTGTTTAAGGAAGATACTATAGTGTATTTTCATACATAACAAAGCAGCTCATGGAAAACATATATGACCAGCTGAGTACTGAAAAACTAGTATGTGGGAAAACTTTAAAGAAAAAGGATAACCAATGCCAGTTCCTAATACTTATGTGAAAGTCTGCTGTGTGTTATTAAGTAGTAAGTAGTGATGACTAGAAGATAGTCCAACATCTCACCTTGTATAGAGAAGATAGAACAAAAAACTTGCCTACTAAATCTGATGGTCCTAAAATACTCTCTTCCACAAAGAAATAAAGTTAAGCCTTAGAAAAGAGCAGTTAAAAACGGTAATTAAGCCAGTAATAAGGTGAAAAAATGACAGAGCATTAATATGAGAGAAGATAAGACAAATACAGAGTTACGAGGTGAAGGAACACATTTCTCTCTTCCTTCTGCTTCTCATGCAAGCAAGACACTATCCAACACTCATCCACTTCTGATTGCAGTAGGGTGTTTATTCAGAGAAGCTTAAATCTCTGCCCTATATCCAAATTTCTTGTTACTGCCTTTGGTGGACATTACTATTGCACTGCTTTCATCTAGATGTACACTTTGAAAATGGCTGAGCCAGACAAACACTTCTCTTTGTGAATACATTAGGATCCACATCTGGGCAAGCAGACATTCACTACCATGTTTTGCTCCATAAAAGCAAAGCCTGCATTTTGTTACCTTTGAGGAGGTCTGCTCAACCTATATGTTATACCATCTCAGCAAATGATAAAAAGTTCATTTTCCCATTGGATTCTCATTTAATTGAATGATTAAATGATATTTTTTTCTTATTGCCTGGATTTCAATTTGCCTTCTCTTTCTCTAGATTTATGCATTGCTTATCCCTTTTATTGTTTCTCCTAATGGCTTATTTCTTTCTGGTAGGTATTTCATCACTTCCCCAGCACAGCTGTGTTAGTATATTTATGGAGATGTATGGAAAGCCATACTGGATTTCGAGAAGATTCTGTTTGGATTTTTGGAGGTATTGTCCTTTTGGTAGTGATATATCTACTGACAGGGATTAATAAGTTGTTATAAAAAACACTAACATACAACATGATTTCAACAGAAATTAAGTACTTGATGACTTTTGAGAAATCTCAGAAATCACAGATAACTGATAGACTGCTGGTGCTAAATGCTCTTTACCTGACCAAGACACTGGAAAAGTTTTCATTCCAGTGAGGGCAGCAGAGATTATTAACTGTGTTTCTTCAAGCAAATTTCTGGGATGTGGCAACCCCAACCCTGCTTCTCTCTGGTCAACATTGGTATTTGGAGGACAGGAGAGCTCTCAAACTCTTGCACTGCTGCCGTCTTGCTCTCCTCTGGACCTGAAAACCTCCTCACCACCCCATCCCTGCAGTTCTGACCACTGGCTGAATTTTATTTGGCAGAGGAATATCAATTGGCAGAAGACTATCAATAAGTAAATAACTATATAGACTAACAATAAAGATTTCAATGAAAACTAAACCCCCCAACAAATTCAAAAGATAATACAAAATGCTTTGTTTTGCTACAACATAGTATTTGAGAAGCAAGAGCAAGGAAACAGAAAACAGATACCTGTGTATATTCAGCTGAGGTAAATCACAACTGCTTTCTTAAACAAACTGAGTTACAACAATTTGACCCCTACATTGAATAAGATTACTGAGACATTTGGATTTCCTGTTCCTCCTGATTACAGAAAATGAAG
>VYZQ01063835.1:11095-36597 GCA_013400655.1 Mystacornis crossleyi | reverse complement strand
TAATTAAATCTCATTAATTACATTTCCATTCTATCAGGGATTGAGGCCAAAGAAAGTGAGAAATTCATCTTTGCCATCAAAATGCAACAGGAAAAAGGAGCCTGTTGACCCTGGTATAGTCATTACATGTCCCACCTCTGGAAAATACTACAAACAGTTCCTAGCACAAACATCTTTGCCCTCCCATAGTGTCAAAAAGAACCATTATCTACCATAAACTGTGTCCTGTCTCTTGAATATGTTTAAAGGTAATGCTGGAGGGGAATTCATATAAGCTGTGGAGGCAGGAGGGCACTAAAACATGTGTAGAAGTTCTAATGGCATGCATAATGCAAGCAGCCCTATGTCAACATGCTGTTTCATAATGCTGCTTTAGGTCTGCTCATACTCCTGTCAGGTTTTTGTACAACCGGACTTTTCAGACAGAGTTGTATTGCTACATTTATTTCCTTGATATTGCTACATTTATTTCCATGATATTTGAGGGGGATTTAGGTCTAAATCCCAAAACTGAAGGTAAATATTGTATACACATTGCATACCTAATATGCAAAACTGATAAGCACATAGCACATCAGTCCTAAAATGGCATGAAGTCAGGTAAGAAGTTGAGAGTCAGAACTCCCAGAAAAATAGTTTAAAGTGAAAGGGTTTCTTTCAGCCTTGGAAAAGTCAAGCAAATGCCACAGAAGTTTAATCTATGTTCATGAAGGCAGACTTATAGAAACTCCTATTAAAGAGCTGCTGTCCATTCCAGAGTCAGGTGGCAAATATTTCTGGGGTTCTTTTGACATCAGATTACACATTCTGCAAGTCTTAAAGATAGGTTCTGCTCCAGTACAGCTGCTGACTCAGACTGCAGGGAGATAGGGTTTCTGTTTACAGAATCAATGTGGAGCTGATGGAACGACCCAGTGACATACTGCAGTTCATCTGGGGCTTGAAGTGACATTGCATGTGCTACACTGCCAGGCTGCAGATCTTATAAATAGAAGTGCTGTGAAGCAGATGGTTCACTTCCACCATAGACATGATTTTGATAGGCACAACTGAGAAGTAGCTCCTGATGATATGCACATATATGCATATATACACACTCTGTGCATGTGTGAGTGTTAGCTAGCAAGTGTATCATACCTTGAATACAGGCTGTGATACAACGCTTATGCCTTCATGGCTACCTGAGTTTTTGTTTCTTTCTCTTTTTTTTTTTTCTTTTTAATAAGACAGAACACATTTTTTGAACAGTTTTATATTTCAGCAATACACATCTTGCAAAATTTGCCCCACTGCTCACTCACTTACATGTTAGCCACTTGTGAAAATCCCTTTTCTCACCACCTCAGCACAGAGGAGTAGACCACGAGCTTTGGAACAAGCCTCAAAGAAAATTCAGGGAGGTGTGGTTGGTAAGGGATAACTAGGAAGTCCTAGGAGATGCAGGCTTCCCCCATCCTCCATCATAAATTCAAGCTGGAGAAGGCCTTATACCTTTCTCTTGAGGTACCATACTCATTTTCTTCATCCTACTCCTCACCTCAACTGCTGGTTCACCCTTGTCAGTCCCTTCTCATAGCACCTTATGGGAGCAGATGCCAGGAGTTTGCTGGGGAGGCAAGATGGGGAAGGAGCGCTAGGGAAATGTTTGAGAGTTGTTGGCTTGTGACAGATCATGAACAGAAGAGTTGATTGCATGGCTCTCCCAATCCAGGCCTGCTTTGTCCTACTAAAGCAGCAACAAATGACACAAAGCATTAATGTAAAGTATGTTGATTAAAAAGTTGAACTATAAGAACTTCCTTAGATGGTTTTGCCTTGTAATTCAATGCAGAAATAGTAGAAAAATCACTTAGTACTCAAAATCTGGGTAAAGAAGAAAATTTTCTGGGTGTTGGCTCAGCCACATATGTCTACTCCTTGGACCAAAAATGGAGAAAAGGTAATTAATTGATAATAAATTTCAAAATTTAAATGGATCTCCTTTGAAAGATATTGGAAGCTAAAAACTGAAACTGATACAAAAAAGTCAAAATTTAGAAAACATTTCACAAAATGAAATTTTTAAAATGCTTCAATATGGGTCATTTGACCTAAGCATGAATCAAAAACATTTTGTTTAATGTTTTTGTGGGTTTTTATACCTTTTAAATTTAAATTAAGAATCATGAAAAAGATGAAAAAGAAATAAAAGAGACATAGAACATAAAAATTACTTTTTTCTGTTTTTTTTTTATTCCAAGATCAGATTTCATCATCATTTGCATATTTTAACAAAAACCTGTTAGCTCTCTTTAAAAAGGCTTTTCTCATGAAATCCAAATTTCTAAACTTAGGAAGCAAAAGCCCTGTCTAGCCCCTATGCCTACAAGGAGATGCTCAAATTCCTGCCTGGAAACCGTGTGCTGAGTTTTGTGTGACATTGCACCACTTCACCAGGAACCAGTTAATATGTCAAGTCAGTTCTTTTCATCAACTTAATCTCATATCAAGTGGTCCTAAATGCTTATATTTTCATTTCCTTGGGGTGCTCTCTCTCTGCTAACACATTTACTTGCACTGTCCCTCTCAAAATATCAGGCTACGTGTCAAGCAAGGAGCATCCAGGGATTTGTGCAGAATAGGTTGCATGTGCAACCGGGATAACTCCTGTTTGTGAGAACCAAGTTAAAATACACAAGAAGAAGGCAGCTCACCCATGAAAATGAGCAAAAAAAAAAAGAGAAAACAGTAATAACACAAAGTCTGCTGGTACGTGATGCGTTGACATGAGAGTTTGGCTCCTTATCATTGTGAAACACATTCCCACATGGTAGTGCCCATGTTTCTGTAAGGAGACACCCTGCCTTTGCAGCTCAAGCCCATCTGGCCACATGCAGGGCAGCAGAGAGCAGCCCTCTGCCATGACACCCACTGGGAGCTGCACGAGGACGTAGGGGCACAGCAAAGAGTCACTTGAGAACCTCAAGTTCCTTTGAAGCAGTGGTGGGAACGAACAGGGAGGGCAAACAGGTGCAGATATACATCTGCTCCAGGAAAGTATTTGGAGACTGCCAGGATAACAGCCACATTCCACAGACACCGTGATGCATTTTGGAAATGCTCACTGGGTGTACTCTCGGAGACTTGTGCATGTGTACCAGCAGAGTCACGCAAGTGCAGCTTGTCAAGAAAACTCAACAAAGCTTTGGGAAGCCAACATATAACTTTGCCTCTTGATCTTTAATTACAAACTTTCTCCATTCGTACTGTGTTTGTTCAGTAGCTGGATACCTTATGTTCCTTTCCAGTCCAGATGGACTAAAACTATACCTTGGGGTACTTATCTCAAATTCCATTAATAAACCACTCCAGAGAAATCACTCACAGCTATCATTAAACTCCCTTCCTGCACACACAGGCAGCAGGTATAAGATTCAGGGTACCTGAGTTTAGTGCCTGACTTTGCTAGTGAGTTGAAATCAGTAATACTGTGTATATCACTTTTGTGCTTGCTTGTTTTTCTTCGCGCCTTTTTCTTTTCAAGAGATGTTGATTTTGGTCTGTAGCATTTATACATACATTAAGTCAATGCTTTTAGCAAGAAGAGATCTTTTAAGCAGGAAACTTCAAAGCTGGAGGGCACTTCTAGTTTGGGAACTGAATAAAGCCTGTGACCGCACTTCATATAATCTATGGCCTCATGATTTTAAGGTGCATAGTATTTTATGGTGCATAAAGTTGTTGGGAAGTCAATTCAGTCCTGTACCAGGAAAATTTCTCTTTCTTTGCATTACACTATTCAGATAAGATCCTGACTGTAGCTTCCCAACAGCAGCTCAGAACAGGTATCTAACCTTGCCATTTATCCAGGTCATTTATACTCCTCTCTAATCTTGATGTAGAACATTTAGAGTCAACTTACGTATACTCACAAGAAGTGAGGATATCCCTGTGAACTCCACTGCAGTCATACCCCGAAGAACATACACAGGTAACTATACAGAGCTTCTCAAACTCTGATGGTATGCTGTGGTAGGTAACAACATGACTGTAATACACAATAATCAACAGTAAAAATTATGTGGGGAAATAGTTGGGTTTGGAACTTGGAAATGTATCACATTTGGGACTGCAGTTGCCTTTTTATGATAAGGCTTTCTCTAGTCTTCAATATTTAAATTAGAAATTGTTGCTTATTTAACTTTAAACTCTCCTATAAGTATTTCCTTCATAATTTCACATGGAGCACTCATGGAAAAACACCAAGCATTGAGATAAATAGACAAACAGCAATCCATGAATTTTATTTTCTTTTCTCTATCTATCTTACTTCCAACCAACTCAGCAAATCCTCTATATTTTTACAAGCCTCATTCTAGCACAGAAAGAAATAAAGCACTGTTATAAGAAACTGTGAAAAGGGAAACTGTAATGACACAGGCTTGACCTGGATTTCATTAAAGGAATTCAATTACTCCAATTATTTAAAAGCATATGTCATTCGATTATCTAAATCCATATGAGGAACAGAATTTCTGTACTAAGTTTCTTAAGACCACAAAATAGAATAAAATTCTTATCCCTTAAAAGTTAACATCCTGATTTACAACCAGATGCATCAGACACATGGAGGGACAAACAAGACAAGATAATGTCATAAAAACCTTCTGTGTTGTAGGGAAGGACTTCAGACCGGCATATATTTAAACTGGTGTATACAAGAGAGGCTAGACCACCACTTCACAGCCCCAAGGAGACTGAAATTAGCCTGTGGATACCTGCACCCAAGTTAGGGCTCCTATGGAGCCAGACAAGTGGTTACAAGTAGTTTCAAGTGACTTCAGTGCTCCTATGGCACATTCACCTTGGCCTCCACTTCAAGTCCTCCAAAATAAATCACAGTGGCACCAGGCATAACCATCCACAAAGTGGACCTGGGAGCAACATGCCAAGAGGAGAGTGACCTTTAAAAATCCTTTGGAAGTAACCTCTTGATCAACATTCAGCAACGCACTTGGATGCAGAATCTGGACCCTTATGTCCATGAGAGAAAATTCTTAAAACAAATTTTATGGAATAAAATTATTACTGTAAATGTGATTCTTGGCCTAGCTTGCCAAGAGTGGTAAGAATTTATTGTTCCTCTGAGGGACACTTGTCCTCCAATTCCTAAGGATTTGTTATCCCTGAAATTGTCAGACAAAAGCATAGTTCCTACAAAGCACTTTGAAAATATGTCTCACTGTTCCTCAGCCTCAGTGTTTACCCACTCTCTGCACACAGGATTGCTAATTCCTGCTATCTCTTCCTCAAGCAAGCTCGCTGTTCTCACCACAAATACAGAGCAATAGTATAGACTAGCTGACTGTGCTTAAACGAGCCCTGGCTAGGGCTGAAGTAGCTGGCTCACTGAATAACATTAGCACAGATATTTACTGGTGTCTCATATCTACTACTCTCTTATTCCAGCTTTGTCTGAGCTGGAAGCAACTGAAAAAAATATAGCCTGATGTGTGAAAGCCCTGTAGTTTAGCAGTGTGATAAAGGTTTTGCAGGAACTGGCCAAGACTTCATATACAACTTTTGTCATTTTAACAAAGGGATGAGTCTAGCTGAACAATTCACATATAAGTTTCTGGCTTAAATTTCTTCTTGGATATACATGTGCATTCAAAATATTTTTGCAATGAGAAGATGAAAAAGCCACCTAAACTTAAGGAGATAAAAGGGAGGACAGATGTTATTGATGCTGTTTAGTTATGCAGTGGTCTGAATATGAGTTCGTCACAAATCATATATATGACTGATTTCCTATCACAGAGAACCAGATCCAAGAAATTTAATTCATCTTTTGGGAACAAGATGATGGAAAATTTTGTCTCTTGCACTTTTGAAGCAGGCCTAAAATTATCTGTGATGATTTGCTACACAAGAAATAAACAGATATTTTGACTCTGAACCATGAGTTTTCTTCCTAGAGGCAGCCCCATATTGTGAATACCAAGCTGGGTTAGCCAGGTTAATGGGGGAAGAAGGTCGTCCATTTCTATTGAACTCACTGGAAACTATGTGCAGACATTGTTTTACAAACTGTGAGATTTTTGATCAAAAATACACTGCAGTGACCTATTTTCTCCATACAAATGCCTCATCACCTCACTGTGATTCCTGTCACAGGGACTGACATATTTTGCTGTTAGATTCTGTTTGCAGATCCTCTCTAATGTACTAGATTGATGATGCTTCATCCATGCATGCCTCTGATAGTCAGTGGGAACAGCCCAAATGAGAATCCTAGACCTTCAGTTCAGCCACCGTGTCACTATGCTTTTCAGCTGCTTGCATCCAGCTTAGATGAAAACAACATTTAAAAACCTCTTAATAATTTTGTCCTTTACAAAAACCCTATGTTTTATTGAATTGAAGATCCTGGAAAAACATGAAAACATGACAATGACAAAACATGACTGGAGCACAGTGATATCCACGTTCTTACAAAAATTGCTTTGTCTTCTTTAATTGCTTGAAGAGTTTAGGACTGCAGCTTGGCTTTTTACCACACAAACCATCTGCCCAGCACTGGCCTAGTGCTGACTTCAAGGGACAAATCCTGACTGACTCACCACTGATGAATCATTGTCTCACTTGGGGATTTCCTCTGAATTGTTCCACTCCAAATCATCTTGAAAAAGACATTCTACTCCTTCAATAGTATAAATAAGAATCAAGCCAAAAGAGAAGAAATAAGCAATATATAGCTACTATGACTTAGTAAATCTGCTTAGTTCTTGAGTTTCAATATCAGTTTTGCTAAATACAGTATTTTCTGCTGAGGTTTTGGGTTTGGGTTTTTTTCTTTGATTTTTTTTTTTTTTTTGAGGAACAAAGGCCTTTAGAGCATTCATTTAGTGTGACAGTTTTAAATATCACTTTAATCACTTCAGAAGTTGTCTATTTATATAAGCTACTAATTGTTCTCCCCTCAAGCAGTAGCACTGCTCTCTGAGGTGTGCTGGTAATCGATCCTGCTAAAGACATGAATATTTCCACTAAATGCCAATCTAGAAAAAGTAATTAGATCAACAGTGGCAAAAGTGGGGGTCTGTTGCCAGGCAGTGGAAAAGCAAGAAATGAGGGCATTGATATTAAGAACAATTAGAAATGAGCAATGTAGGCAGTGGCAACTGTAGCAGAGAGAGCCAAGACGAATATTGTGGCCAATGCATGGTATCAGGAAAGGGAAGTGATTTGCAGAGAAAAGGAAAGACAGAAAAGTAAACAGCAATTTGGATGGAACAGAGAGTCCAAAAATCTCTCAAAGATCTTATGCATTACTGAGGTGGGAGCATGAAGTCCTTTCTACAACATTTATTGCTATTATGGATTGCAAATTACCTGGGGA
The DNA here is from genome assembly GCA_013400655.1 of Mystacornis crossleyi. Classification (NCBI taxonomy): domain Eukaryota; kingdom Metazoa; phylum Chordata; class Aves; order Passeriformes; family Timaliidae; genus Mystacornis; species Mystacornis crossleyi. The sequence goes on along the minus strand of VYZQ01063835.1, from coordinate 29,216 downwards.
CAGTTTGTAGCTTATGACGTTTACATAAAATGTTACATAACATAGCTGCTGATGCTCTGTAATGTAATACAGTATAGTTTTGAAACATGGGGCATGTATTAATGAAACAACATACCTTTTCTGGGGAGCCTTCTGTAAAGGCAGTTTTCCAATAAAACTGGCTCAGTAAAATGTCGAGGGAGCCCTAGAAGATCCTCTTTTGTGCACGCCTCTCAACCCACGTTTCTCTGCATTTTGTTCTGTTGCAGAATAAAATACCCACTGAGAATTTGAATTGTTTTTCCCTTCCACATTACTATTAAACAATAAGGCTTTATCATATATTTTTGAAGTTTTAAAAAAATTTAATTCTGGTTCTGTATGCTTTGGCAGCTGGCAATATGTGTGAGTCCTTATACCACTGTTTATGCTGAACACACTGTGTCTCAGCATGATTCAAAGGTGGTGAATAGGAGTGTGTGCACTATAAGGTATTACCTCATAGAAATATCGAAAGTGGAGATCCGTATTTAAGTAATTTCTGCATATTACATAACAGTATAATATCTAGTAGTTGGCTTTTGGTTTTGTTGTTAATTCTCTTTCTTAAGGGAAGTGTCAAACTTGCTCCTGTTTGCTTAGCTGATTTAGAATAGGAGGTCAGTTCATGCTGAACTTCCAAACAACACAAAGCTAAAGAGGTTTTAAACAACCAAAGGTCCAGGGTTAACAAACATGACTGGTTCCAGGCAAGCCTGTGGGCTGGCAGGAGTCAGTGTGTTACCTAATGGACAAATAATCCCAAACAGGAATGCCCAGTGGATTAAAACTGCTTGGAAAAATTTTACATTATAAAACTTAATATTAAAATGGTTAGTAAACTGCAATTTGCTATGATAAATGTAGTGCTCACTCATAAAATAACCAATAATATTATAGATTTTGTGCAACCTGGCATATCAGAGAAGTTTATTTTCTTATAATTCTGGCATAAAAATTCACATTTTGGTCTCTTACTTTCTACCATGCCAAGTACAAAGAAGCTCTTAATCTGATCTAACATACATTTAGAAGTGTAAAGTTTTGCCTCTTCTTTAAATTCTACCTTTTTTTCTTAATAGTAAGGAGCAGCAATAAATGCATAGCCAATAAACCATCAATTTCCCAAGTCATTCCTGTATTCCAGTGGACAAATGATAAACCTGATTTTAACTTTGTATAAAAATCATACAGGTATCCATTGAAAATCTTTTAAAACTGCCTTCACTTGACCAAGGATGTACAAGAAGCCTTTAGCAAAATAACATAGCAAGAAGCAATTTCTAATGCTAGCTCTTCTGCTTATGAAAATTCTTTTATATTAGTGAGAACTTATATTTAAAGTGATTCATTATCTGTCAGGTACTGGGAATATATGTGGCAAGACCTTTATTTCTAGATTGTCCAGAAGAAATTGTAGGTTGATTACCTATGAGCAACAATAATCAATTAAAAATATTCTGAGATATTATAGCTTTTTCACTATAGTTTTTTAGAAAACTAAACTAGTTTTCAGTTAACATACATTTAAATTTATTATCAGGGTAATCAAATGAAAAGTTACACGTGGTTTTCCCAACCTGCTTTCAAACAACAGAAACAGAGCTTCCTAAATTATATTGAATTCGTCCCAAGGTTTCGACCAGTTGCTGATCCGGTGATGAACAAGTTGCAGCCATGCCACAGCATCCCCAGGTGTGAACTGGGACCTCTGGGAAACTCATTCCTTCATACTCAGTTTAGACAAAATCTTCTGTAGCTGAAAGAGACACCTTCAGCTGTTCAGGTCAGAATGGATGCAATCAGTTTAACCTGACTTAGCCTGGATAAGATATTTGATCTAGTTTCCAGTCAGCAAACACAAGATTACATTCTCAGCTGGTGTCAACCAAATTCAGTGGAGCTGCGTCAGTTTATACCAGGTGGGGAATTAGCCTGGGCTTTTGTTTTCTCTTAAATCAAAGTTTGACCAAAGACAAACCCAAAACCTCATCACATGGACTTGGAGTTTGTTGATAATCTGTGCAGGTGTTGTCTGTGGTGACCTCTATGTTGTCTAAATACGAGACAAAGCAAAATGCCTCCAGGTTTATTATATGGACTTTTCAGCACTGTAGCTGCACGGATACAGGGTTAGTCAGCCTGTTTGTCTATAGGCAAAACAATGTGTATCTTGCAATAAAGCTCACACAGAGAAATAAAAGGGAAGTGAACATGATGTGACTATCTTATGCATTAGATGAACTTTAAAAGACTAAGGATAAGGAAATAATACCTTTATTCGAGATCACAATATTATCCATTTTCCAGAAAGTATTAAATAGAAGTTATTCTATAAAGAGAATAATTTGTTAATAGAACATAATATAAATGTCTTATTAAAACCTTGAAAAAAAGAAAATTCCTTGAAGAGGGAGGACATTTCATTGTGACTAACATATTTCTCAGTAAAAGCCAGAATCAAATATACAAAGTGCCTCTAGAGATCACTCCAGCTGTTTACGAAACCTCACTGCTCTGCAGACTCGCTATCTGGTTGATACCATGAAAGATTACTGTCAGTACATCTCATCATCATTAAGGCCAACTGAGCATCACAGAAAAGCAGCAACCAGGAGCATAGTGGCATATTTTGAAGAAAACTAGTTTAGTAACTGAAAGCAGAAATCAAAAATGGTTGAAAATTTGTGTCAGTACACTTCGGAGGATAATCCTATTTTAAGAACATCTTAATCTATTTTCACTTTTCAGAATTCATGCTCTTTTCCATTCTTTGTGTGACTTCTTTACACACTCTTTCACACAGACACCTTCAGGCTTGCATTTGTTGCATACATGCAAGTGTATTAGGATCTCTAAGAAACTTTCAAAACTGTTGAGTAGAGAATGTAGCAGCGTATGCTCTGCCATGAAAACCTGAATTGGCAATTGCCAGTATAATTAGGGAGCTGCGAAAACAAAAATAGCTTCAGAACAAGAATGAGAACACATGATCTTAAAATCCTGCACTCAGGTTTATTGAGTTCCAGTAGGAAGAAGCTCATGTGTCACTTTTAGAAACTTTAGTCTTTTTAACAGTAAAAGTAGCCAGCCCAGCCAGTTGTGAATAAATCACAACTCAGTAGTTTTAAATGAGCTACAGACAGAAGACAAAAGTTTTGTCTTGTGAAATTCCTCATAACATCTGAATGTTGTTTCACTAGTACAATATTAGGTCTCTGTTGACAGGTTTAAGAGACTCATATGGGTCTTGTTTTTCCTAAGGGATTCAAGGTATCTCATTATTCAAGGTCCCTTATCTTATCAGATAAACACCAGCATTACTTGCTCCTTGCAGGAATAGTCCTCTAGGGCAGCACAGGCTCTGCATCAAGTAATGCTTTGAAATCCCCCTGCTAAATTCTCTCTTGCCCACAGTTCCTCTTTGGGTAAGTTAGACAAGTTACCATAATAAAATAAATCAAGTATCTTTTTCCTAAATTCTTGTCATTGTCTGTGCACTGCAGGGCAAGGTTGGACACCGCTAGCTCTGCTGCCAGATCTCAAGAAAACTTGTGATTTTTGCTGCAGCAGGAAACTTTGCTGACTTCTTTCTTATAACAGTTGGGGATTTAAATAATCATACAGTATTTTGGGTTGGAAGGGACCTTTAAAGATCATCCAACTGTCCTTGGGCAAGGACGACTGCCCTGCAGGTTGCTCCACCTACCCCACGGACACAGAAACTCTGGCTGCAGTGCTCACAAGGATGTAGTTTGAAAGCCAGTGGGACACTTACAAGCCAATCACTATGTCTCACAGGTGACTATCACTAGACAGAGCTGGTGTATGGCATGAAACCAAAGGATGATTTTGTAGTGGGAATTTGAGGAAGTGGGGGCCCTGCAGATCTCTCTGCTCCCCAGAGATATCGTTTAAGGACCTCAGGCAGCCCCAAATCCACAGCTTTTCTTGCACACTAGCTGTGCACATAGCATGTGTTTTATCCACTATTGCTTTCTTCAGTTATACCAAATAAAGGATGGTTGACATATCTTCTGGATTTAACCTGACCCAATTTCTTCTCCCCAGAAAGGCAACTGAACCCCCTCACATGCTTCAGCTGGCACAAGGCAATATCACCACAGCATTTGCAGTATTTCCTAGGAATTCCCTGTAGATCAGAAATAGCACAGCAATGCTAGTAGCTTATCAAAGGAAAAGCAGTGAGGCTGGAAAGCCGACCTCTATAATAGAGAACGGCAGATTGCAGTCTGCAAGCAGAGTGTCGTGTGTCACCAGCACTCAGCACGTAGGTGTGCAGCCCCTAAAGCACAAGCCCAAAGAGAAGGACCTAACAAGAGTCTGAGGACAGCTATGGCAGCTGTCCTCCCCCCCGCACTGCTGGTTGTCACAGATGGAGCCAAGTGGTCACATGCACTGGACTGTGGAAAGAATGTGTGATGCCTGGGACAGAGAAGTGTCACTTCGTGTGACTTCCCCACAGACAGTTTTTGACAGTAGTTAACAGAGACATCCCCCCAGCTGACCCCTGAGCACAAAGGTGTTCTCAATAAAAGCTGTACCCAGCCTTCTCACAGTGTATCTTTTGGATGTCTAAGGCAGTTATTTAAACCTAAACAGCAGATCTTCAGGCAATATTGGACTCTGGTATGGGCACCCCCAAGCTGCCACTAAGTGGTTCATTAATTCAGGGAAAATTTCAGCCTTGAAATGCATCACAGTAATATTAGAAAAATCTTGCACCCAAATGCATCAGTCTGGGAAGACTGTCATGGTCACAAGATCAAGGAAAATAAGACCAGAAAGGACCTCAAGAGGTCATCCTGCTCATCTCTCTGCCCAAAGGCAGGACAAGCTCTACCTAAATAGTTACTCTATTCTTTCTAGCCTGACCCCAGTGACGGACATCCCATACCTCTTCTGAGTAACCTCCTACACCATTTAACTGTTCCTAATATCTAAACATTGCTTCAGTCTAAGACATGCCCTTGAAGGTATATTTCATGAATATAGTTTTCTCTATAAGCAGAGGAAAAGCAGATAAGCAGAAGACAAGTGGTGAGCACTCGTCAGTTTTCCATGGGGTTTATATAATGTTTATAGTGCTCTGCCACTGAGGGATCTATAGTTTTGTCAACTAAAACAATTTAAGTGACCTAGGCAGGAGAGCGATAGGTGCCACAAGGGACATAGCTGAGACCAGCCACCTGTGCACTTACACAGATTCTCAGGAATGTGTCACAGTAAATAGCCCACACTATCACACCTGTCATCCTTCTAGACCACCAGATTTAAAACTCAACTGACCATGACCATCCAGGCTCTCTTAAGTGCCTGTCAGATCTTCACTGTATCTATTCAGGGGTGCTGAACAGTTGCACAACCATGCACACTTTTGGTGAAGAGATGTTTGGTTTTTTTAAAAAAGAATCTTCTTCAGATATGTTCACAGCAATACTGAGGCTACATTGTGAGGCTACCTTTCCTACTGGAAATGATCCTTTTTCCATACATTTGCGGAAAAGGAACAGTTAAGTGACAATGATTCTTTTTTCTGAAAACACCTCACACAATGTTGAATTAGAAGTAGCACTATGTGCTTTATAAGCCTGACTTGGCCAAGCAGCATAACTCAAATATGGACTATTTGCAGTAAATCCCCAATTCAAAAGAATGGCAAAAAGTTTTTTAAAAATAGAAAAAGATAGAAGGTACATCTTTCAGGTGTTTGGGGTTTTTTTGACCAATGCGCACATCCAGGACATATCACTCCCATACTGCTCTTGGACTTGGACTGAGCTCCAGACCCTTGGGGCTGGAGTAAGCCTTAGCAAAATGCCCACTTCTGTGTCAAAGCCACACTCATGCATGTGAGGATCTTTAGTGACTGAAAGATAAAACTTTGTGAGCATGGATGTGGATGCAGTGTTTTGCTAAAAATGAATTTACTTCATTAGAAGTATTAATTAGATCAATGGATCATACCTGTGTTACGTGTCAAGGTTAAATTCTTAGATTTCCCTGGAGCCATGGATATAATTTATGTAACAGCAATACCACAATGTAGACTAACAAAACACTTTATGATAATCTAACAAGGTAGCCCTAGTCGCATGTGTAACGTTATGGTCTGAGAATAATACTTCTTGTCCTTAGACAAATTTCTTCTGGTTCCTTTCTTATCTCAGCTTGTCTCCTCCCTGCTAACGGCATACCCAAGCATTTTGTGCTACATTTTTATTCATGTTATAATTAAAGTCTCTTAATAATTTCTTAGGGGGAGTGTTCTTGTTCAGTTCAGTATGTACTCGGATGACTGCTTTCAGAATTAATTCAGTTGTACATTGTTACACAATTATCTAAATATTCATAATTATAATCTCACATCTGATACTTGTTTCATTTCTAATTGTTAGTATATCTTCATCATACGACCAGTTCCTGACAAATCACTTTCATCAACATCATTTTAACAATGCTCTTGTTTTCCAGAAAAATGCACTTCAAATAAACATATAGTTAAAGCTTAAGGCCTTTCTAGTTTTTTTTTTATGAAGGACCTTCTTGCCTTGGTTTGGTTTTCTTTTCAAAACCATTAAGCATCAGTGAAATAATTTGATTTCACTGAAAGATATAACTAATCTCTATTTAAAATATATATTTTTGCTTTTTTATGCCTCATAATAATGTCATAATCAACACTACTATCAGAGAAGTGGGCTTGTGAAAAAAAATATTTTTCACTGGAGAAATAGCAAATAGAGGTAGGTGACACTTGGGGAATTATAAGGAGGGTTGGAGAGAAAACAGCCTTCAGCAAATGTTGTCCAAAGGGGGACACATGAGCATAGGCAAGCTTTATGTCTGCAGGCACACAGCTCCTCAGTCCACATTGACTTTGCACCTAAAACAAGCTGTAAGATGTGATCTGCTACCTAGAGACTCTCTCCAAGTGATCTGCCAGCTTTGTGTATGACAAACACAGTTCTGTGATCACTTTTAATATTGAGACTCTTGAATGGTGGTAAACTCAGTGCTCCTGGGGTTACCTTGAAGTAGAAGCATCAGTAGGAAAATTTAAATTGAGTTGTCCAATATATTATGGGTTATCAAGCTGTAGTCTGAAACCACAAGGTTTGCAAGACAGTCCATGGAACACTGTTAAGAAACAAAATTTACAAGTGGGTTGATTAGAAGTGTGATATGAGACATACACTTGGCCCATGAGAAATTGTGAGGGTCAGTCCAACAACTGGACTTTACTGTCATGAGAATATCAAAAAACTTCTTCAGTGAAACACTTTTCATCTTTAGCATGAAAGCTAAACAAGAAATGTTACAGCTTTTAAAAATTCCTCCAAACACTGGAAGCTTTTATTTATTGCAACATTAGTGTGAGAACTCCTTTCTCTCTATTTCTAGGGCTGCCCTAGTGCTTGGGTGGAAATGGAACAGAACTCATGTGAGAGATCTGCAGTTTTGTTTCTGGGCTGACATGAGTTCAAATTGTGGTAGTTTGGATTTGAACTGAACAGGTTACCCTGTATATCTGAACAAATATTTCTATTACATCAGAATGCATCTCCCATACATACATGCTTGAGATGTCTAACCAGACTCCAGAAAAATAAGCAGACAGAGAATTTACTAGCACATCTTTGGCAACTAAAACAAAAACCTGCAGAAGGAAAAACAATCTCATACTTTGAACAAAACACTTATGTATGATACAGTTGAAAAGAGGTAATGGATTTAAGAGAGGTAATGGATTTAAGAGAGGTAATGGATTTAACTAGTTCCAAGAGGTTTAAAAAATTTATAAAAGGCAAAGAAAGGGAGGATAATGTTAGAAGCAAAAAAATCCCCTTCTGTGGACGTTCCCTCCCGGGGGGGGGATGGGCCTTGGGTGTGAAAGCATGGTTACAGGGGGTTTCCAGACTCCCTGCTCTCTGGTCACAGGTACCCCAGTCCTGTTCCTCATTGGCCATTTCAAATGTACCCCGCCCTGAGAATCCTGTACTTAGGCTGGTTGTCCCATGATTCTTGAGTAGTCTGTGCCTGAGCGGGGACCATGGGCGAGAGTCAAATAAACATCTCTGAACATGTATCAAAAATATCTTTCCTGATTCTTTCTACGGGCCAAGCTGTCTGCCAGGGAAGGTTACAGGCGACCCCACTGCAACACCCTTCTGGTGCCAAAGACTTGCCTTGCCTGCCACTCTCACTGTGGCCACTGAGGCAGTCTCTAACAGTCAATAAATGAAGCCAGGAAATTATTTTTGGCCTTGTAGACAAATCACACAACTAAATTTATGTCAGAACACCTACGTTCTCTGGACTTGGGTCTCTGCTCTGGATCTATTTAGTTTCCTAGTATAAATATAGCTTGATAGACTGCTATGGAAAGCCTATAGGAAATAGATCAAATCAAATGATCTTTTTTTCTGATGCAGCATCCCAGCCTCTGAAGCTCAGCACCCTTGGGACTTCCTGAGCCAGAAGCTGTTGCCACAATTTAATAAATGAAGATGACTCTCCTTGTCTTTTTCAGCTCTGTTGTGTGAAAATGTGCTTCCTTTCATTTATTTCAAGTCTGGTACCTAATAAATGCATTGGTTTCCTTCTTAATTCTGCTGTTATAAAAAACACTGAATAATTCTTTTTTACTCATTTTTCTAAACTTCAAAAAAAATTATTTACTTTTACAGGGTTTATAATTTCCACCTAATCATCTTTTCCAATCCTATCTATTCAATCTCTGCTTGTATAGACACTATTCTGTAGCACAATTTATCCTCGTCATCCTTCTCTGTGCTCTCTAATTCTATTGCAACCTTTTAGAAATATATTACCAAGAACACGATTTATTGTTCAGGTGTGAGTGTACAATTGATTTGCATATCCATCTGAATTTTTAAATTCCTTTTTGTTTTCCTAATAATTCCTACTTTAATTGTCACTTTTTTCTTGCTGAAGGCTCAGCAACCAAATATTTCACTGATGTTTTCAGGCACTTTAAGGCTGCCTTCAAAAGTGTCCATCACTGTGTGTGAACAGTGAAGGTTATTTTTTTCTCAGTGCATAACTTTTCATTTATTGCAATTGACTTCATCTGTCATTTCATTGCTCAGTATCATGAGACTGGTCTGTCACTCCTCACATCCAGCTTATGTTTTTACTATCCTGATTAATCATTATATCATTACACATAAAATTACCTTTCAGCTCACAACCTTTCCACAGCTTTTTTGTATCCAAATCCCTGAAGTGCTGATGGTTCCTTGCTGTGAAAAATTATGGCTCTCCCTACCCTTTGGTTGCTATATTTCACCTAGTAATTTGGAAGAGCGTTTACCCCTCTACCCTATGACAATTCAATTTCATTAATGTTACTTATACCTTCTTGAAAATTCAAGTTAGTAAGTTTGAATCAGCATTATCCAAATAATCCTTGGCTTCTTCAGAGAATTGTCATAGTTTTGCAAAGTACGGCTTTCTTCTACAAAAGTTGTTCTGATTATTTTTCAATATATTTTATTTACCCTTTTATCTACTAATTAATTGTAATTATAATTTCTACCAATTTTTCTGATAATCACATCAGACCTACTATAGTGGTTTGAATCGCATTTTCCCCTTTCTGTGAGATAAGAACAGGGAGGAATACAAAACAGGCACCAAACTTAAAGAATATAATGAAGTTTATTACTACAACTAAAAGTAAAATGGAATAAAAAGAAATTAAAGCAAATAAACCCCCTTTCTCTCCAAAACCTCCTCCATCCACCTGTAATGTAAAGACATAAACTTAAAATCAATTCAGCTACTTTGCCCCTCTATAACAATCTTATGTCAATCCATTGAGTGAGAGAAGTCTCCTTTGCTCAGCTATGGAACTTTCCCACCACAACAATCTTCTCCTGGCATCCATGTCACAGTACAACCGCCGTCTGGGGTGGGTTTCTGTTGACATGTGAGGGGTTCCTTTACCTTGATCACAGCTTTCACCACAACCGTGTTCAAGGATTCACCTTTAGCTGCAGGGGGTATAATTTTANGAAGGCCATGGCCCCGCGGCGGAGCTGGACCATGGCCCAGCCTGGCCTCCCACCAGGCCTGCACCTGGGTTGGCATTGGCAGGGCCCAGCCGGGCCCCGCCGGGCCGGCCCAGCCCCCCCCCCAAGGGGGCTGAGCGGGCCCTCTGTTACCTCTGTCTTCGCCGGAAGAGCAAGAGAGAGATTCCCGCCCTTCATCTCCTTTTAATCTGAATTCACGGGGCGTACCCCTTCTCTAAGTGGCTCAATAGAGCTGTTGCTATTCAAATTAGTTAATTGATTGGTTCTGTCCAGTTCTGGAGGAAATTACAGCACCTGTTGCTGCAAACCACTTCCTGCAGGAAACAGAGCCAAAAGGAAGAAAAACCTGAAGAGCAGGAAGGGATGTCAAGCCATGACATCTACTGACCTGCTAGAGCAAGGAAGAGCCCTTTTTGATGGCTGATTGCCCATTTGTCACTTTTTATTATTTTGGTCACAAATTGCTAGGTATCAGTCTCTTGAACCCTTCCCAGTTCACAATGATACAGCCCTCAGATTTTTACCTATAGAGAAAATCTGCAGTATAGGCACTTAGGCACTTCCTTAATCTTTCCTATAATGACCATAAAGAAAAAAAAAAAATTAATGTTTAGGCTTTGCTAGTCTTTCTTTACCACAGTCTTATTCACTAATGAACCGTTTCTTCGGCAGGCTCCTTTGTTTCTAAAATGTTTGAAATGCTTCCTCTCTCTCTCCTCTTTTTTTTTTTTTTTTTTTTTTTTTTATTTTTTTCTTTTTGGGAAAAGCTTTATTCCATTTCTGAGGGAAGGATTTTTCTTTTCTTCATATAATCCCCTGTCCTCCACTGTTCAATCACTAGTTTAGGAAACAAAAAAATTGAAGAACACTGTCTTTTTAGAAGTGTTTTTGATGAGTAGGGCATATTTTCCAAGCTTCTAAGGTGGTGTAAAACAATTAGTATTTTAGCCTTTTAGCTAGAGTATTCCTTTTAACTACTTTTCTAAGTTTAACACAATGTTATTCTTTAGTGGTACATATTACACAAGCATGATGAGAATTTTTTGATATGCTTGTTGATTACTGTTATTGTATTTTTTTCACACAAGGATATGAAATTTGAATATTCTGTGTCCACTGTTGCAAGGTGGCTCTTGCGTAACTAATGTTTCATTGGATATTGTGCATTAAATTCTGAAGCACAAATCTAGAAATAATTCTTATTTTGATTTTTTTGACTTAGAGTTGCAGTGTGCACATAGTTACAATGATGTTTATCGTGAGTAAAGTTTATCAAATGTTCATTTGAAGTTTTTTTTAATAATCTAGACTTCTTAATTGTGCTCTGCTTTGGATGTCAGTGTTCTTTGTCGTATCTTAGTTTCTCTGTTTTCTAGTTCTCTATCTGTTAAATGGGAAGAATAGCTCATATTTCCACTGGATTGAAATTAGGAAGAGAAATATTCTATAACTGATGAATTATAACTGGGAGACGCAATGACAAGAGGATTCATAGAAATACTCAAGATAAAAAGAAAACACTTCAAAAACATCTGGTTTGTGCATATAGTGCTATAGCAAATATTGTGCCATAATCAACATTAATGTTTATAGTTTTTACCTTTAGCATTCTCCCAATCTTCAGTAATTCAGTAACACACAAGTTGTAATAGGCTTTATAAGTACATTTTGCAAATACTTATCATTACAGAGGGAAAAGTGTAGTAAGGGGAAGAAAGGCAAAAATTTACAGGATATATTTCATATTTCCTTTTGTTCCATATTGTAAAAGTGAGCTATACCCTCATTTGCATTTCTATAGAGAAATTTTTAATTGGTTGAATTTTGGTTGAATTTGTAGCCATACTGACAAAATATCATCTTGAGAAGCAATCTGCAGATGATGGAAGCTGAAGGCCACATCAGGAGAGGAGTCCCAGGTGAAACGATTTGCTTGGGAGACAGTGCAAACAGAAGGCAGAAAAATTCATTAAGAGAAAACTGGATGTGGAGTCACTGGTGCAGCAACAGGGATAAGAACAACTGAGTAGAAGAAAAGAATGGTCAGATAGGAAAGGGATGAACTCTGTGGAGACCTCAAGGCAAGGCACTGATTAGATGCACCAGTGAAGCATAAGCCCCTGAAAGAAATAAAAGCGAGTTGAGTCAAAAGGATGAGCCAGACAATGATCTCTTCAGTGAGGTGAACTGGGGTAAAGCAAAGAGATCTCAGCATGGCCTCACTAGTGAACAGGACCAAAGAAGCCCCATCCAGTGGCAGGGCAGTGGTTCATCTGAAAAAGCAGGGAGATGCATTTATAATGTATCAAATGTGCAGCTCAGTGTTTGCAGAACCACCCAAAACTGAGACGACCAACATAACTATAAAGTAAGCAGTGTTATACTGCAGGTGATTTGAGAAACTAGCTCAAAACATAGCTCAAAACATCATTGTGTCATGTAAAATCCATGATGCTATGTCCTGGTGTGTAGGGAGCAATGACAGAGCCCGGTGCTTTGACATATTTTATTTAGGAGTGACCTAAAACCCAGAACTCTTATTATAAAAGACTGTAACTTAATGATCAAAAAGATGTGTTGTAAAATACTCATATAGAACAAAAAGAATACCCAAAGGTAGTTTTCAGACACCTCGTAATTTCAATATCCTATTTCACAGCACTGGAGATAGTTTCATAATGTATGGATTAAGTTCCTACATCTACATATTGTTTTAACAATATACCACAAAGGTACTGCTAAATCACAACTTTTCTCGGTCATTAATTTAAAAGCATGTATTCTATAGAAAAGCATGCTTTTGAATCATTCTTGGTATTATTTAGTAGTCTGAAAATAGTAGACTTATTTTTGCATTAAAAATCAGGTATTATGTAGAATTTGTTGGGTTCTTTAATCATTCACATAAATCGACTTTAGATTTAGATATAAGAAGTTTCAAATAAATTCTTGCTACAGGTTTTCTCTATCTTACTTTCTGAAGAAGCATAGCAGAGGCATTCATCTCACCTCATTTTACACAGCAACAATTGATGCCTTCTCCAGCCACCTAGAAACAGAGACTAGACAGGAGTAAGGGAATAAAGGAAAAGCAGTATATGCCCCTTTTTAGAACTCAAAAAAAGCCTTGCATACTCAACTTCTAGGAAGCGATGTTTTTGGAGGCTTGATATTAAACTCCATATTAGTTCCTCGTGCGAATTTCCGTACTCGGGCCAGCGCTGCTGTCCCTCTAATCAGTAAACTGGCCAGATAAGTGTGGAAAGCCTAATTAATTCTGATTTTGTAAGGGCTCTATGTCCTCCAGTCAATTTTCCACACTTTTTAAGTACACTTCTCAAAGGGAAGGTTTGCGGCATTTCATTCTCCCTAGGAGAAACATTAGAGCCCGTGGTTTTAAGCAGAAAATTCACAGAAACAAAGTAAAGCAATCTACTACACACTAATAAGCCGAGAAAGAAAACTTAGCAGAGGCAGGCTCGAAGTTATAGCCCCAGGGTTACAACGCTGTGGCTGGGACGCACTCTGAGCCTCCTTGCTACTACGCCACCTAGCCAGATACCAACGGGCAGTGGGTGCAAACTAACAGCGGGAAACTTAAATCCCTGAACTCTCACCAGCTCCGTGACCAGCTCTCACGAGCGGATAGCAAACAAAGAGGGAAATTCCAGCTGAAATCCACCCCCCGGACTCCTCTGAGCCCCTAAACAAACTGCAAGAGATCTCTTAACACCCCACAGGTTCTAACAACAAAAATCCCCCGTTATCCGCTTTACTCACGTGCCTCTGTGCTGAGTCTGGAGAGTTTCCGGGCTCTTGGGGCTCTCCTGCCTCCTGGACTGTAGCAACTACCCCACCACCCCCACCCCCGGGTGCCAGAAGGGGAGGGGGAAGCTGAGCTGGATTTTCTGAGTTCCAGAGGATTTTCGGAAGCCTCCTCGTCCCTTCGTGGTCACCAAAGATCTGATGCCTCCTCCAGCCACCTAGAAACAGAGACTACACAGGAATAAGGGAATAAAGGTAGGTATTTATTTGAAAGGCCTTCAAAGGTACACCCTGGGGAGCCGGAGGCTGCTTCCAAAAAATGGACCCCAAGATGGACGACAGGTCATCAGTTCTTCACACTGTTACAGGTTTGGTCCATTTGCATATCAGCATAAATTCACCAATTAAAACTTCAGTTCTATTCAATTTCTCCACCTCTCTCATAGTCCTAGTTTACACCTTTTGGGCCTAGGGCAGCCCGAGTGTCCTTGAACAGCAAGCTCAGAGAAGCTTTGTTGTGTCTATCTGGCCTAAGAGAGCACTAATAAGCAAAAAACTTTAGAGTTATACACTAGGCAATGCAGGTTTTGAAAAATATAAAAGTTAAAACCTAAGGCATCACAACGTCAACAAGTTCACCAAATCTACTTGTATAACTTCTAATTATTTTCAGTAAGATATATGGGCATTTCCAGAATGCATCTCATCCCAATGAAGAGATGTAAAATGAGTCAGATGAGTCACAGCACAAGCGTTTATTCCTGTGAACAGTTGCCAAAGGAAGCCTTGGTCAGCAATTCAGGTGCAAAATTCTAATGTGTAAATAACTTAAAGGAGATGAAATCCATTCAGGAAGTCTGGTGACACCAGCAGCCAGAAAAAAAAAGGGGACATCATGAGTAATAAGAGACTTTAGAAAGCAGGATGGATGGGTTTTCACATGACAAGAGTTACAGGAAGGAGCAAATCTAGGAAAGAAAGTTCATATTTAAGTTCCTGAGATGAGGGGTTCAAGCCACAGACTTCAAAAGCAGAAAATGGCCAATGAAGTTTCATGGCAGGGAGCAGTGAAAGAAAGGAAATGAAGAGCCTGCAAAATGCTCAGTGAAAACTGTGAAATGGAAAAAATGGGATAAAATGGACAAGTCTCCCTTTGCTGAAAACACGAGACTGGGCATACCTTCTATTTTACTCCTTTCAAGGGAAATGATTTGTGCTCTTTCTGTAAGGTTTGTTGGAAAGAAGAAAGCAAAGAGGCTGGACCTCCTCTGCCCCATCAGCACTGCTCAACAAAATATCTGAAGTTACAGGCACAGGGCAGAGTAGCAACTCTGATATTATGCAACTTCTCTTTCAGTAACACTGCTACCTCTAACCTGTAACCCATAGTCACTTTAATAACAGCCTCAGCTATCCGATTTGCCCTAAAACTCCTTATAGTCAAAGGGAGTATTTTTTCCCTTTGTCTTTCTCTGTGGTCAGCTACATTATTTCTATAATAACAGTCTTTGTCAAGATCCTGATTTTGATCCAAATTTTCTGTCACAGTTTCATACTTCTTTCCTTATGTGAGTTTATTTCACATCCTTAATATTAATTAAATGCAGAAGAGTGGGTTTTTTCACATTAATTTCTTTTCTCAGATTCATTCCCTTCTTTTTCCCCCAGTAATTGCAGTAGGATTAACTGCATTGTTAGAGTTCTGAATACAAATAAAAGGGGTTTTCCCTTTCTTTTCCCTGGCTACATTTCTATTACTACAATCACAAGTATTGTTAACAACATTAAGGCCCACAGCAGATGTGAACCAGGCTATAGTGAGAGAACATTTTGATTCCACAAAAAGGTTCAGTGCCAAAACATAATGTTCTTGCTTCCCAGCTATTACAGGGCAAACTAGCATGCACTTTTGGAAGTTAATATCTAATTTTCTAGATGCCTGCTGCCAATCAGTTTTCATTCTACTTCAATATAGTAGGCAATGAGAAGGGATCTTGCAAAGATTACTACTGGGCTCATTATTATTGCACTAGTAATTCTGGAAAACAAAATACCAAAACTCAGCTGATGATGACATAGTTATGCAACAAACTCAGCTGCCCAGAACTCAGTGCCTGGAATGAGCCCCTAGAGGGGACCTCACTCTCACACCCTACAATGTAAATAAGCCCAACTTATCTTTTATGCTATGGCTTTAGTTGTATTGCAAAACAGGATTTATGTAGGAACTGAAGAGTTATGCAGTCTTTAACCTCTCTTTTTACCCTGTGTTTGGAAGACAAACTAGGCCAGGAGTGACCACTGAAAGCTGCTGCCATCTGATGGCTGCAGAACCCCTTCAAAATATGTTGCCTGAAAGCATGTGGAAATCCTGCCAGGCATAAACCAGGTCTCTTTCAGGCATGAGGCCATGAGCAATTTAATGGTCCTGGTGCCTTCAGCTCGGGCACTGCTGCCTGCAAACTCCTGATGCTCCCACATGTATTGTGTGGCACCTCCCGTCTCTCCCCACTCACTCTCTCAGCTATCCTGCAGGCAGAGATTAAAGCAAAGCAGGATGACTTCTGTAACACTGCAGGACTTGCCAATATATTTGTACTTTTAGAGTGATTTGTCGCTACAGAGGAGACCAATGAAGTTGCTGGTTCCAGGACAGAAGAAAGGAGAGTCCTTTTTATCAGGAAGAATTCCTGTAAAAAGTGGAGGTTGGCTTTACCCTTACTTTTGACAGAGGTGATTTTCTAAATATGACCTGGAACCATGTTTGAATTTTAAACTGATGAAGTCTTTGAAGTTTTATAACATATGTAGCATTTTGTTTCAATTATATTCCAGCTCTTATCCAGCCTCAATCATTTGATTACAATAATATCCACCTGAAATGTACCTTGACCTTTCAAGGATGAGGCTAGAGCAATCATAAGTAACCAGCAGTTAATAAACAGTGGAGAAAATTAGAGGAAAAAAATCAAACAGAAAGTGTTAGAAACCCATTCAAAATCTATAAAATGCATTAAAGAATTGCATGAAAATTGGACCAAGTTTCAACCAGAAAAAACATTCTGTAATATGTTCTCTACCACAAGTGGGTACAAGCTACGCATGTTCAGTAACCCTGAACTTCTGTTTCCTTTTCTAATTAAGGAAAAGAGCTTTCTAGGGATGTCCTCAGAATATTAAAAGATGCTCTGAGGAGAGAACAAATCATAGTGGAAATATGTTTGTTCCCAGTGTGAGCAGAAGCACTGGAGAACCAGGTTGTTTAGAGGAACAGATATAAGATGCTGGCATAAATGCTTTCTATATTCCTTCAGATAATTAGGCAGCCCTAGATGTTTTATTCTAGGTCAGTCTTTCAAACACTCAAATCTAACAAATTTAATAAAGTCTAGGACTTCTATGAAGAAATATTTACCTGACCACAAACAACCCAGTTACCATATTTTGAGGAGGTATCTTCCGCACTTTTAAGTGGAGCTGAACCTGCGGAATCTGTGCACACTCCTCAGTCCACTGAAAAGCAAAGGAGTGTTGATGGATCTCTTCCCTGTTTTGACAGTGTGCTTTATGCAGAGTCTTAGTTATCTTACTTATGACATAGGTCATAGGATAATCTTTTCCCTCATGTAGGATAAGAGATCTCGTTTACGCAGAAGTGGTTGGGAAGGACACAAATATATTTGGTAAGTGACAAAGGCAGAGTTGGAAACCAAAATGTTTGATTTTCAGCTCAGTACACATCTTTAACCGAAGCATTATATAATAAAGACCATCTTTCTAATTGTATATTTACCTACCTCCAACTCATTTTCCCCCTCATCCAAAGGCCTTTCATTTCAGAGAAAAAACTTTGTGTATGAGCTACCAATTATGAGATAAAAATATTTCTGGGGAGAAAGTAGGTTGTGCTTGTCCAACAAACAGTCACTACACAGTGACTCCCAAAAATGAGATGTGACATTCAGGTGCTCAGGTTCACTGAAAAAGCCATCTGTGAAAGGGAGAGCTGAAACAGCCTCTTACTGCTACCTATGCAAAAGAGAAAAGGTTCATGTAAATTAAGTGCTTTACTTNTATACTAGAAGGAAGAAGGATTGCCAAAACTGTTAGTTTCTCCATATGGCTGTGTTCATACCAGAAAATATATTTAGGTTTCCAGGAATAAGAACTTTCATCACCTGTTTGTACCATTCCCAGTACAACTGAGCTCTAGTACCTGTCAATGGGCCCTGTATTCTACTGTAAAACTGATTATTTTA